>JBCNYH010000021.1:1096875-1117253 GCA_039654325.1 Tandanus tandanus
CTTCTGAGTACACAATACTTATAGAGATTACCTTCTGAGTACACAACACTTATAGAGATTACCTTCTGAGTACACAACACTTATAGAGATTACCTTCTGGGTACACAACACTTATAGAGATTACCTTCTGAGTACACAATACTTATAGAGGTTACCTTCTGAGTACACAACACTTATAGAGATTACCTTCTGAGTACGCAACACTTATAGAGATTACCTTCTGGGTACACAACACTTATAGAGATTACCTTCTGAGTACACAACACTTATAGAGATTACCTTCTGAGTACACAATACTTATAGAGGTTACCTTCTGAGTACACAACACTTATAGAGATTACCTTCTGAGTACACAACACATATTCAGAGTAGGTACTGAGTACACAATACTAAGATGAATACTGAATACATTGCATATATGATGCCTATTAAAACTCCTTACTAAGAATACTGTACATACGGAGTACACAATACTCCTTCAGTAGACTTATTTAGTAAACACTAAGTATGTTTTCAGAATGTTTTCTGATAATGAAAATACCACTGAAAATATGTATCACTTATTAAATAAATTCATCACCCCGTCTTACTTTAGGAAACAAAAGCTCTTCCGGACGAGGTCAACAATCTGCTGATGTTCGAATCCTTCTACACAAATACTGTTGATACTAATAATGACATCACCTGAGAGAGAGAGAGAGAGAGTTAAACAGAACATGGGAAGCAGTCATGTAACACAGGTGTGTATGTGGAATTATTAAAGATCTCAAGAAACACGGTGCCAATAGGTTAGAGAGAAAAAACTCACCTGTCTTTAAACCAGCGCTCTCAGCAGGACTGTTCTCCTTCACCGAACACACACACGTACACAACTCAGCATCGGTAGTGTTGTTCTCATAGGTCTATAGAAGAAAGACAGATAAAGAGGTCGAGAGACAGACAGAGAGAGAGAGAGAGAGAGAGAAATACAGACAGACAGAGACAGACAGACAAATAGACAGAGAGAGACAGAGAAAGAGACGGCAACCAAGACGGTGAGACAGACAGACAGTCAGAGAGAGAGAGAGAAAGTGAAAGAGAGAGAGACAGACAGAGACAGACAGACAGAGAGAGAAACAGACAGTGAGTGAGGGAAAGAGGGACAAAGATACAGCCAGAGATAGACAGACAAACAGAAAGAGAGAGAAAGAAAGGCAGACAGACAGAGAAACAGACAGACGGAGTCAGAGTGAGTGAAAGAGAGAGACACAGAGATACAGACAGAAACAGAAACAGACAGACAGACAAACAGAATTAGAGAGACAGATAGAGAGAGGGAGAGAGAGAGAGATTATGTATCATATTTGAAGTCTCTGAGTTCAGAAGGAAGTGAAATGAATTTGATGATGTAATTTTAAAGCTGATGATCTGTAACTTACCTTGATATTAAATCCAAACGCCTCGTTATCTTTCTTTAATATCGATACATTTTCTCTGTAACAACAAACACGTTCAATTTAAGCTGAAATCATCACATGGTGTAATAAATCAAAATCCAAACACATATTATTAAATAACTCATGATGTAAGCGGTTATTACCGTTCGGAGTAGTAGTGTGTGGTGGGTTTCATCTTGCTCTTCAGTGCCTGAGGAAATTCATTCATTTTAAACTGAGTTTCATCAAATAAATAAAAAATATTCCATATTTATAAATACACCAACATCCGAACTCAGTACTAAAATTATTTTATTTATTTTTATAATATATAAATATTATATATGATAATATAATATATTATATATAATATAATATTATATATTTTTTATTATTTTATATTATATAAAATTTATATATATTTTTATTATAATTTTTTTTATATTTTATATATATATATATATATTTTTTTTTTATTATATTTATTAATATATTATACCAAAATATTTTTATTTTTATTTTCCCTGATCATAAGCACATTTCTAATCCCAGCTGATTTGTTGTAAGCAATTTTTTTTCACAGAAAAAAAATCATCAATTTTCTTTCACAGAAAAAAAATCATCAATTTTCTAAAAAATAAAGATGAAGAATGATCTTATTCACTGAAACACATGTAAAAACAATCAGAATATTCACAACACGTCTAGTGTTAATAAGAAATCACTGTCACAAGGCTGGACTTTGTGCTGAATAAATAAATAAATAAATGGTGATAATAAACACTCACGGTACATCCTGGTCCTTCTCTGACCACACACGCCGCCCGACTGCTTTTCCTCAGCAGCTTTTTAATGAACATCACTGAGCTCATTGTCATCTTCTCTCTCGTCTCCTCTCTCGTCTCCTCTTTCTGCTTCTGTCTCTTAATCTGCTGTGTGGCTTTTTTGATACTCGAGAGGAAGAAGTCACATGACTGCAGTGAAACCCCACGGGACTTTTGTTTGAGCTGAAGCATCACCTCTGCTTACCGTAAAGCGCGACTCTGTGTTCACACCAAGACATGAAACAATGCAAAACCTTTCAATTCCCATCACAGTCAGCGGTTCAACCAGTACTAAATAATTAAATGAATAAATAAATTGTAAAAGAAGTAGATAACAATAAATGAATTGACAATAATAATAATAATAATAATAATAATAATAATAAGGTTGCTGTTGTTTTTATTGTTGTTGTTCTTGTTGTATATTTATATTAAATTAAAATACAATGACTGCCCTGCGAGGGCAGAGTGCACCCTGGACAGCTCACCAGGCCATCGCAGGGCAGAAACACGCTGACGGAAACCCAATGGCAGCAACAACACCAATGGTTATTTTACATTCCTCTCACCACAGACAGTGAGAGACATGGCCGGCCTTTGATAACCCAGTTAGCTGCACTGGGGGGACAGCAGTGACAACCCGCTGATGGTGGGGTTTGAACCCCCAACCTTCAGATCAGTAATCCAGCACCCTACCACCGGGCCACCACTGTCCGTAGGTTATATTTATATACATTAAATCAGAGTAAAAAATGCAGTGAATCAGAACAATAAACAAAAATATTTTTCCTCTTCTTCTTCTTATTATTATTGTTAGTAGTAGTAGTAGTGTGTGGTGGTAGTAGTTTTGTATGTAATAGTAAAAGTGGTGACAGTAATAATAGTAGAAGTTGTCTTAATAGTAATAAAAATTGCATATTGTAATAAATACAACAACAAAAACAACAATAATAATAATAATTAATATTTAATAAATAATAATAATAATAATAATAATAATATGGCCACGAACTTAATTATCCTTAAGCGGCTTAGAAAATGAATGAATGAATAATAATAGGTGGCATGGTGGCGCAGTGGCTAGTACGTTCGCTTCACAGCAAGGCCTGGGTCTGGCCAGGGCGTCTCTGCGTGGAGTTTGCATGTTCTCCCTCTGCTTGTGTGGGTTTCCTCCGGGTGCTCCGGTTTCGTCCCAGAGTCCAAAAACATGCACAGTAGTCTAATTGGCTGTTCGAGATCGCCCCTAGGTGTGAGTGTGAATGTGAATCTGTGTGTGTGTGTGTGTGTGTGTGTGTTTAGGCCCTGCAATGGACTGGCCAGCTGTTCAGGGTGTACCCCGCCTTCGCCCAGAGTCGGTAGTAGTTTTTAGCTTTTATTCGATATCCTTGATATCAGATGTCAGTTTTCACCACTGGTTCAGTCTTTCTCAGCACTAGTTGGATATTTTGTCACGTTGGTTCACCTTTTATTATTGAAATGTATCACGTCATTTTGAACGTGTCAGTTTGTGGGCAGTTTTGTCGAATTAGTCAGATGAAAATATCCACTAGCGCACCGAGTCGGTTAACTAGCATCTCTTTTTGGACCTAATAATAAGTGGATGTGTGCGACTTTAACTAGCAGGGTCAAAAAGACTCCAGTGTGTCAAACTGGTGGACTTATTTGAATCGACTTATTTTATACCTCACTAGTCAAATCGTAAAGTCAAAGTGCTATCAGTCTTGTAACTGGTGAACACTTTGGCCTTTGCTAGCTAGCTAACCTGTGAGCAGTTTTTGCCTCTTGACAGTCGAAATGTCTCTCACCAACGTCCCGGGTGGATATTTCTAGCCATTTTGACAGGTTATTAGGGAGCTAGTTGCGAAAAAAAAAAAAAGAGTGGCTAGTAAAAGTTTTTTGTTTATCCGGTGAGTCAAAACAACTAGCGAACTAGCGGAGGAAACACATCTAATATCAAGGATATCAAGAGCATCAAACGACTTTGCATAGTGTTTAAGACTGTTTACAGCATAGCAGTGTTTAAGTATAGTTTAAATATAATATATTTTTTTTAAATGTATATTTATGTTGTTTTTTTTAAATAGGTCACAATGCAGTAAACTGTCTGGCGGTTGTAGTGTCGCTTCTCGGTCACTAGGAGGCGCCGGCGCATTTCATGTACAGCGGCGCCGCAGCGTGATGCGGCGACGAAGCGCAGAGCGGAGGCTTCGGCAGAAGGAGACGCTAACTGTCCGCTCCATAACCGGTTCCACCATGTAAGCGCATTTAACACAATATCTGAACTGTACACGGATAACGGTTTCATTTTACAGCTTATCACATCCTTATCTTCTTTAATGTCAGGGTTTTTTCTTGTTTTCTGTTTTTTAATGTTGCAGAAACCTCTTGTTGAGTGAGTGATGCTATTCTGCTAGCTGCGCGTGATGCTGCTTTTTGTTACCAGGCGACCGAGATGCCTCGCCCTGTAGCACGGAAGCTAATTAGCTTAGCTAGCTTACTGAATAATGCAGCTTTATATAAACATATGCTAGCGTTTTAATTTCATTTGGTTGTGTTAGGAGGGTGAAAACTCGAGGGGGAAGACGGTTCGTGTGTGTGAATGGTTTGTTAGCTAGCGTTAATTAGCTGCAGCTACGACTAGCATCCGTGTAGTACCACGGAGCACATATTATTTATTGATTATTTTTTTTAAATCCCTATATTTACTTCATTTTAATAGATAAACTGAAGTAGGGTAGAATCCCACATATATTTTTTATAAATTTATTATAATAGTGTACTAATTATGTGCAATTTAAACACACAATTGCTGTAAATCAACATGTAAAATCAATATATAAATAATTAATTGAATATATTTCAGTTACATTTGAATTTTTATTGTCATATATAATGAAATAATTTCCAGGATCAGCTCCCCTGGTGCATTTTCAGTTGATTTGATATAAAGAGCCCCGTGTACAGCGGGATTCGTCTCTCTCTCTCTCTCTCTCTCTCTCTCTCTCTGTAGTAGTAGTAGTAGTAGTAGTAGTAGTATTTGGATGGGATTAGGTTTCGGGACATGTGTGTTGACTGAGACTGATCGATCCATACGGGACGGGAAGAACTCTCTGGTGTACTACAGCCCACACTTGGTTTGAATACGCACCGGTTGTTTTGATCTGATGATTAGTATGTTATAAGATGTGGGCTGTACCTGCGCTCGGAGCTCACCGGGAGGTTATTACTTACCTGGAAGTGAGTCCAGGGAATAATAAGAGAAAAGAGAAGAGGGTGCTCACCGGAGTGAAGAAAAAGTGCAGAACCTCTTTTAGCTTTTGAGTAATAATAGAAATCCTGGTACTACTATTATAGATTATCACTCCTAGTATTACTATTACATATATTATAACTACTCTTACTGCTGCTACTATAATTATTATTATTACTATTACGCCTTCTAGTTCTATTATATATGTTATGTACTATCACTGTTGCCGGTATCATTAATAATTAAAACTACTGTTAGTGCTACTGCTACTTTAATTACTTCTATACTTGTACTACTATTACTATTACTGTTACTACTGCTATTATTGTTATGACATTTACTACCACTACTGTTAGAGTATTCAATTAATATTACTTCTATGATCTCTATTATTATTCTAATTATTATTACTTTTTCTATTACTATTATGTCTGTTATTACTACCATTACTGCTGCTGCTACCATTATTATTACTATTATTACTACTGTTATTGCGGGCGCTACTTTTGTTATCACTATGCAATTAGTACTGTTATTACCACTATTACTACTGTTATTACTACTATTACTGCTTTTACTATTACTACTACTGTTATTGCAGCCTCTACTTTCGTTATTACTACACAATTACTACTGTTATTACTATGATTATTACTGTTATTGCTACTATTACTGCTGTTTCTATTACTACTGCTGTTATTACGGCTGCTTTGTTTGTTATTACTATGCAATTACTAATGTTATTACTATTATTACTAATATTACTGCTGTTACTACTACTGATATTTGCTGCTGCTTTTGTTATTACTATACAATTACTACTGTTATTACTACTTATACTACAGTTATTTCTTCTATTACTACTGTTATTACTACTGTTACTATTACTACTACTGTTATTACGGCTGCTACTTTTGTTATTAATATACAATTACTACTGTATTACTGGTACTACCGCCGCTGTTGCAATTATTGCAGCTCTTATTGCTATGATTGCTATGACATTTCATATGACCTGTAATATTATTATTGTTAGTACTGCTATTAATACTACTATTACCAATATTACTACCACTACTACTGCACCGACTTTTACTTCTATGTTTACAACCACTGTTATTATTCCAAGTCTCCTCTTCCTTCTCTTCCTACTGCTGTTACTGTTACTGCTTCAGTTAAATCTTCTTTGCCCTCTTCTACTATTATTTGTATTACTACTAATACTTCTATTATTATTACCATTACTGCTATTACACCTACTAGTACTTTTGTTATTACTACTGCTAATAATGCTATTATTACTACTACTGCTATAACAGCTACAAATAATTCTGCTGTTATTACTTTTACATCTTCTGCTGCTGTTATTACTGCCACTTCTGTCTCAGCAGCAAGCGTGTTTGTTTCACTGTACCTTCTTTATTGATGCTATTTTTACAACCTTGGCTCCTTTCTCCTTTGCAGCAATCTCTGCACTGACCTGAACCATCAGACATGTCTACGGAGCGCAACTACCGCCGCACTAAACCCGGTAAGTCCCTCTGCGGGCGGGTGGACCCCTCCCTTCTCCATGACTCTGGGATTCCTGCAGTTTTTTTTTTTTTTTTGGGGGGGGGTGTTTTTCCTCTGTTGATTAAACCGTGATCGTAACCTTGTCGCAGGAATGAAAGTCTGCGTCCCCAATTCGAACGGTGGCAGCGGGCCCGCATCGCAGATTCCCGGTCTGTCCCAGAGTGCTGACACGGCACCGGTGGAGAAGAGCAAGGGCAGGCGAGTCGGAATCCAGGCCACCGACTCAGACTACGTGAAACTCGCCAAGCAAGGAGGCCATAAGGGTGAACGCTCTGTTTTCTCTGCTCTTCACACACCTCTCGGATTAATGCGCACACTGTAACCATGGCAACACTCTTACTAGTCCTAACTAGTCCAGTATCACCTTAATAACTAGTCTAGAGCAGTGGGTTGTTATTCTTTAATGTCCCGCTGGATGTCGACTCATTTTTCCAGGTTTGTTGTCCCATGACCCCGAGGAAGCCAGCATCGAACCCACACCATCCCGAGGTGACGATCAGAGGTGAGATCTGTATATGGGAGTTGTTGAGTGCTCAGTGTTCTGTCCTGCATATCAGTGTGTTTCCCTCCTGCCATGAAATTCTCACCTCCGTCTTTTTTCCATGATGAATTTTTTCTGACGAATGATTTTTTTTTTTTAATTAAGTTGCCACTCCATCATGGCGCAGTGGTTTGCACGTCTGCCTCACAGCAAGAAGGTCCTGGGTTCGAGTCCCGGGCTCGGGTGTTTCTATATGGAGTTTGCATGTTCTCCCCATGCTTGCATGGGTTTCCTCCGGGTACTCCGGTTTCCTCCAACAGTCCAAAAACATGCACAGTAGGTTAATTGGCTGTTCCAAATCGCCCCTAGGTGTGACAGTGAGTGTGAATTGATGTGTGTGCGATGGTTTTTTGCGAGCTGTATGTGTGTGTCCCGCCTTCACTCAATGCTGGCTGAGATAGGCGCCAGCCTCCCAGCGACCCCAGTAGGATTAAGCGGTTTGGCGACTGAGTGAATGCATTATTAGAACCCCGACACAGTCCGGGAACAACCTCGCGGAGTTATTTGACGGTTTTATCCGTTGTTAGTCACGCCTCAGATTTTGGAGATCCTCTGAAACACGTTGGTTCCTGTTCTGGTTTATAAAGAGTGATTTTGTGCTTTCAGCCAGGATAAAGCGTCCACGCGGAAGCTGGTGGCCCCGTTTGGGACTGATGAATGTACAGGATGGGACAATGACTCTGGCGCTGGCAGAGACAAGGTGAAACAAAGCGCCGCCGCATCAGTGTCCCGCCATGCCACTGCATCTCATCTGCATTAGACTGGAAACGCCCTTTTTTTGTTCCTCTGTCATTCATGATCATTTAGTTAGGGGCGGAGCCTTTACTAATATCACAAATTTTCCCCATTTTGTTTCCTTTTTTCTGTGTAGCCCCGCCCACCACCCACAACCGAATGATTTATGATTTTTTTTTTTTTTCCTTTTTTAACAGTTTAGTGAAAGGGATTATTAGCTTCCACCTGCACCGTCCGTTCGTCCGTACTACTTATAAGTGCGATAACTTTGGAAGGAAATGAGGTAGGACCACCATATTTGGTGTGTGGTTCCTCCTCAGGGGCGAATAGGGTGGGTCACCTTGAACTTCTTTCAAGGACACTTTTTATATATTGGACTTGTCAGATGGTCCTGCCGGCGGGAGAGTCTGGACCCCTGTGGTCTAGTTTTTATTTTTATGATTTGATTTGATTTGATTATTTTGTGTTTTTATTAGAGACGGCACTGATCCGATCCGATAGCCAGCTCAAGTAGCCGTGGTTTCAGCAGATTTGTTTGTTTGTTTTATGTTTATTACCTATACTCTGTTTATATTCTGTGATTTATTATTATTATTTTTGGGAAAGAGTTTAATCTTATAAATAGAGCTGGTCATGCAGTGTTTCTGTTTAAATAAATCCTTTTAAAGCTAATTTTAAAAAATATCAGGTGATCCTCACTGTTTGAGCAAATAGGGATGAAGCGATATCGTCCTCTCTCTTTATTATTAATATGTTCTACTTTAGGGCGGAGCTCCCACGCGGCGCGAAGCATTGATAAGGAAAAAGCGTCTAACTATTGAGTTGCTTTTCACAACGTCAAGAAAAACCTATAGCGTCCGTCCGTCCCGCCGTCCCTCCGGCGTACGTGTACACATGGGAACCCTGTGTTATTCTTTGAGAATGTTATTGTTATCAGTTAGTAGTGATACTAAAAATAATTTGAATACTTCAGAATAGTTTGTTTCTAATATCATTCTGATGCTCTGTTCACTCGTCTTCCTCAATTGTACACCTTTTTCCCGAGAAAACGCACACGAAATGCGCACACACTGTCCGGAAAGTGTTGCGTGCGTATGTGATGTCAGATGTAGCGACACGGCTAACGTAAGTGTGTATACCTCATACAAGTTTGAAACACAGGAAGGAAAAATACTAACAAACAGCTAAATACAAACAAACAGAATAAAATGTGAAGATTTTTAATGGGGCGGCGCGGTGGCGCAGCGGTTAGCACGTCCGCCTCGCAGCAAGAAGGTCCCAGGTTCGATTCCCGCGCTCGGAGCGTTTCTGTGAGGAGATTGCATGTTCTCCCCGTGCTTGCGTGGGTTTCCTCCGGGTACTCCGGTTTCCTCCGACAGTCCAAAAACATGCGCAGTAGGCTGATTGGCTGTTCCAAGGCGCGTTTAACACTCGGGTCACGTGATGTCAGGTCATCGTTAACGAGGTGAAATAAATAAAGAACTGATGATATTGTTGTGTTATTGAAATGTTCTCCAAAGCGACGGGTTCTAAATGGTGGACTTTACATGTCGAGACGAAGATTGCGTGTTTGGTTCCCTCGTTTTTATTCCCTCCTATAAACACGTTATTAAAATGAATTTTATCCCTCGTTAAAAAGATCCTCCTCTCCTCTCTTCACTCCCGCTGCTGAGTTTCGTTGCTGTTTTGGATTTATTTTCGCATGTTAACCCTTTCACCTCCATCACATCTTTTATCATAGTCTCATTATAAAGGAAAGGTGGATGATGGAGTGATGATGTTTGGGTTTTTTTCTTCTCTCTCCCCCCGGTGTAGAAGTCACCGGTCGGCAACGCCAGTCAGGAGATGCAGAAACTCTCCCTGAATCAGAAGGACATCGAGGAGGCCAACAAGTTCAAAAGAATGTAGGTTCCTCAGCGAGCACCTCCGTGTTCCTCCTTGTCCAAATATTAAGTCAGTAGTGTCCATTGATTTTTCCTCTCCAGGTCACATGATAAGAAAGAAGCCGCTCCAGTGGACATGTCCAAGCTGTTGAGTTTTGGGTACATGGAGGATGAGAAGAAATCTCCTGATGATGACACCTCAAGTAAGACTTTTTTTTAACCACAAACATTATTAACAAAGCGTTTTGACAACATTTAAATAACATTTACCCAATTTATTATCCATATTTATACAATATCTACCTCCAATATTTACCCTATTCAGTCAGTCAGTCATCTTCTCCTGCTTGGTCCGGGGTCGGGTCGCAGGGGCAGCAGACCAAGGTCCAGACATCCCACGCCTTCAGCTGCCACCCAGCTCACAATACACCCGACCCCTAAAGCCCCTCCCACAGGTGGTGGGTCCATGGGAGAGCCGACCCATGTCTCCTCTTCGGGCTAGGCCCGGCCGGGCTCCATGGGCAGAAGCCCAACCACCAGGCGCTCGCCTTTGAGCCCCTCCTCCAAACCTGGCTCCAGGAGGGGGACCCTGGTAACCCGCGTCCGGTTAAGGGTTAAGAGTGATGCAGTTTTATTTTCCGTAGGAGTCTTCTGAATCACGCTTAGTCTGGACCATTACCCAGGACCTGTTTGCCTTGGGAGACCCTACCTGGGGCATAATACCCCCGACAGCATAGCTCCCAGGATCATTAGGACACGCAAACCCCTCCACCACAAGAAGGTGGCGATTCAAGGAGGGGATTTACCCAATTTATTATCAGTATTCACCCGAATTCTACTTAATATTTAATCAGTAGTTTTTACCCAATATCAACTGATATTTCTTTATATTTAAAAAGTATTTTGCCTATATTTATCTGGGTTTTTTTTTATATGTACCTAATATTTTGTCAGCATTTACCCACTATTTACTCTATATTTATAGGTAACATTAACTTAATATTCAGCTGATATTTAATCAGTACGAACCCAATATTCTATATAATAAAATAAAGGAAATCGAGCCGGTGTGATGTAAGCAGTGACACTTCCTCAGGGTTTTTATGCAGAAAGAATCAGGATTTATTTCAGGTGATCTTCTGAAGTGCGTGAGCGTGCAGCCAGCCGCTCATCAGTCGCGTCGTAGCGAGCGTTTTCCTCCGCGAGCTCTCCAATCAGACCTGCCGTGTGCTTCCCTTGAACGGCGGAGGCGGATCAGTCAATAACAACATTAAAAAAAAAAACATAAGGAGTGAAAATAGAACACGGCTGAGAGTGATGCACTTACTCAGAAAAACCACTGGTTTACCGACAACTCCTGATCTCACACACACACACACACACACACACACACACGCTACACTCCCATCTTTACAGTGTGTCAAAGTGTGTGAGCTTTTCTCCTCCTTCTTCACATGGATGAGTTCTTTTCTGATGACAGTGAAGCGTTTTTGGCACCGCTTAATCAAGCACATGACTATACTGTAAATCTCTGAAGTTCAGCTGCCGCTGTCAGTCAACATTTTCTGACCAATCAGCTTCCGGGATTCCTCATGGTATCGCCGTGTCACTAATAATGCTTCCTGTGTTTCAGGTGTGACGTCAGAGCAGGTGAGCACCGTCGCCCCGGAGGAGGAGTTGGAATAAAAAAAAAAACAAACGTAGAAGTGACGCAGAAGCTTCCCCACGGGCCGCGTCTCCAAGAACCGAGCCCGCCGTCCTCCTTCTTCTGTTCCCCGCCCTATTTATGCAAATTTCTTTCAGTCGTCGTTCTGTTTTAAACGCGTTCGTGTCACGCTTTACATATCTAATGGTGCTTGTGATCCATAAAATGAAATTGAAGTGCTATTTGTAGAAACCTGAATATGAATCACATGAAACTCGCAACACAACCTGAGGCCTCCCTGGTTTCCTGGTTTCTTGGTTTCCTCGTTTCCTGGCGCAGCTTTGGCCCAAAAGACAACATTTCCCTTTTTTCTGTAACGTTCCGGTCACTATGCCAAGATATTTCTTTCTTTCTCCATTTTTATGTTGTTGTTAAACTGAAAAGAAAGCCGTTAGCTCCTCCTCACGTTGCCAAGCTGCGTCCACAGAAAGACGGGGGCGTTAATCCGCCACATCTCTGCAGCTGTGTGCCAAGACCTCGTCCCCGTCACGACGACACCACAAGACGTAACCTGTTTGTGTCCAGGGCTTTCTAAAGGGTTTTTTCGGGGAGCTTGCCGTACCATTGTGAATGTGTCGCTGTATTGTTTTTCGATGTTATGGTACATAAAAAAAGAGTACATTTTAGATTCAGGTGCAGTAGACGTGCAGAGTTTTAACTCCATAACGTTGATTTGTTTTTTGTTTTTGTTTTTTGTCTCATTAAATGATGTTTACATTTAATGATGATTATCGCTAGAGGAATAAAATGTGCATGTGCATGGAAACCAGGCTGCTCTGGCATCTTTTCCTGAGTGTATTAAGGAGGAAGAAGAGCATCTCGTGCATGAACCAGCCAATGGAATTACAGGTGATGCTCAGTAACATGCTCATTAATATAATAAACTCTGAGTGGGATTAAACAAAGAAATTATGGCGTCACAGTGTTAGCACGTCCACCTCTGCTGGGGAAAATAAAAAAAGATGGCGGTGTGATGGAAAGGCAAATGTAGCACATTACACAAAAGTATGTTTTCTAATCACACTGAAGGTTGTTTATGAATAATATTTTAGTACAAGGAGTGTAAATTCAGTAGTTTTGTGAACTGCAGGCTGACCTAAATTTAGGTTTGTTAGCTCATGCTAAGATAACGCTAATTCCCAAACATCTGGCTGAAAGGACAGCTAAGATGACGGCGTTCTCATAGAACATACAAACAAAATGTTAGAACATACCGAATGTTCAGACGCAGCCGTGGAGTCCCAAGACTACCTTGTGGCTGGGAGGGGCATACTCGCTCACTCCCCTGTCAGTCATTATGACAGGAGCCAATTATGTGTTACTGTGAGCTCATGTATGTGAAAGAAGACGGAGAGAGCTTTCCCCGAGGGTGTTAAACCAGCCTGGGATCAGGTTTTAGCCGAGACTAATTTAGGAAGAAAAAGAGGGAGAGAAAAGAGAATAAGATGATGTATCTGAAATAATACGTTTACTTTATATGGCTTGTTTCCTGACTTGAACTGGAGCTCAGAGTGCTTTATGGACCATCAACAAATTGAGGTAAGTTCAAAGAAAGTCATGGCAATTTAATAATAAAATTAGATATTAGTGAAATATTAATCGGCAGCGCAGTGGTTAGCGCATCCACCTTATAGCAAGAAGGTCCTGTGTTCGAGTCCCAGGCTCAAAGAGGGCGTTTCTGTGTGGAGTTTGCATGTTCTCCCTGTGCTTGAGCAGGTTTCCTTCGGGTACTCCGGTTTCCTCCCACAGTCCAAAGACATGCACATTAGGCTAATTGGCTGTTCCGAATTGCCACTAGGTGTGACTGAGTGGTTTTGTGTGTGTGTGTGTGTGTGTGTGTGTGTGTGTGTGTTGGCCCTGAAATGAACTAGTGAGCTGTTCAGGGTGTGTACTTTGCCCAGTGTTGGGTGAGATAGCCTCCAGCCTCCACGTGACCCTAGTAGGAGTAAGCAGTTTGGCAAATTACGGATTAATGAAGAGTTATAAAGGTTTAAATCTCAGATGTTAAACTTTGTTTCATTGGTCAAGTTCGCTAACTTTTTCAACATTTCTAGAAGACATAATGTGAAACGAGGGCAGTGGTGGCCCGGTGGTACGGTGCTGGATTACTGATCCCAAGGTCGGGGGTTCAAGCCACGCTATCAACGGGTTGTCACTGCTGTCCTCCCAGTGCAGCTAACTGGGTTATCAAAGGCCGGCCATGTCTCTCACTGTATATGGTGAGAGGCATGTAAAAGAACCATTGCTGATTTTCGTCAAGAGGAGGCTGCACCAGCCTCCCTGCGACCCTAATTAGGATTAAGCGCTTCAGAAAATGAACGATGAACGATAATGTGAAACGGCTGTAAGTCTTTTGCTGAACCGCTTAATCCTAGGGTTGTGCGGAGGCTGGAGCCTATCTGAGCCAACACTGCACGGGCGAAGGTGCGGTACCCCCTGAACAGTCCGCCATGCCATCGCAGGGCCAACACATACACACAAAACCATTCACACTCGCACCTAAGGGCAATTTGGAACAGCCTAAAGTGCACACAGAAAATCCAGACAAGCACTCGAAGCCCGGGACTCGAACCCAAGACCTTCTTGCTGTGAGGGGGCCGTGCTGCTGTGCCTCAAGTGTGTGTCTTCTTTCTCGCTGTTCTTTTATTTTTTATTTATTTTTTATTTATTTTTTTTGGGACGTTGTTTTGTGCTCCCATAATATTTTCACACCTTCCACGATGCGTTTTGTCTCTTATGGCCTTCCATATCGAGCATCTTCTCCGAGCGCCTACGTCACGCATCGGAGCAGCTCCTACCGGTGGAGAGCGCGCAGGACGGAGCGCGTGAACCCCCAGCACGGCCTCCATTTAGGATCAGATCTGCCCCCGGGGCAGGAATGGAAGCATCTCGTGCACCGTGGAACGGACGCGTCGCGGATTGCGTGCAGTGAGAAGGTAAGAGGCTGGATTTCTCTTCTAAAGCCGCGGCGCATCCATGTGTCCGTCTCAGCCTCCACTCACCGGGATGTCAGTCACTGCGGCTCGTCAGAAATTGCGCTGGATGGAAGTGAATTCTTGCAACAACAATAACAAAAAATAAATCAATTAAAAAAAAATGCTGCACCTACGCACGCGCTTTTTCTTCCTTTGCGCCGTCACTCATTTCCGATTTCAATCACGACGACGCGCCGCGCATCCTCTCTCTCTCTCTCTCTCTCTCTCCCTCTCCCTCTCTCTCTCTCTCTCTCTCTCTCTCAGTCCATGGATGTGCCTGAACCATTTTATGATTTGTTTAACACCTCACTCACATCCTCACGGTGACACAGAGGTGCAGGAGTCAGCCACTTTCCCATCTCCATCCACCATCCTCCAGCATCCACGCATGATGATGATGATGATGATGCTGATGCTGCTGATGATAATCTCTTACTAATCTCGCATCGGTGGCACGTGTCTGTACATCCAGACCCGAGCGGAAACACCTGATCCTCACTAGGATCGACCCTGAATCGGATGCATCGGTTGAGGGTTGGCATCGGACCACATCCTGCAGCTCGGCATCATCCTGCAGCTCTACGGTCCCATCTCATCAGTACTCCTGCAGGCCAGGGTTCCTCACCTGGAGGAGGAGGAGGGTCTGGAGAGAAGATCCTGTTCACTTTTGCCTGATAGGTGAAAACTATAAGACTTGGAGATTTTGTCACGTCGTACCAGACCTGAATAAAAGCTCCTCCAGGTTCGTTCTCAGGATATGAGAGCTCTGAACGTGGGTTGTTCATGCCACACCATATGATGAGGATCTTACGACCTGAGATTAAAGAATAGCTTAACCAGTTCAATTATTCAAAGTGAGGGTAATATGGAGGTCTTTTCTGTCCATTAGCATGTTTGGTTGACGTTTCGATACACCTGCTAAGTATTGTAGCTGTCCTGGTGTTGGTGATGGGTTTTAGATTATCGCTGATTTTTTTTTTTAAATCAGAAAACTTTGTCACAGTCACAGAAGGCACTAAGCTCAAGCTCACGGCCAAAGATTTATTCATACAAAAAAAAAACCAATTATAAAAAATCAGGCAAAATAAATAAATTAATAAATAAATTTACAGCCAGTTTTAGAAGAAACACAGATTGATTTTCTTATTTTTTATCTAATCCTTTCTCTTGACGGACTGCATGCCTCCACCTCCTTATAGGGAATTATTTATAGTCAGGTTGGAAAGTATTATATAAAATGCCCTGCTTGTCCCATGCTAAAATTAGCACTTCCCTTTTTTTTCTTTTTTTTTTTTGATTTTCGGATACAGTCTGTTCCAAAGTTCACCGAAATCGACCCTAACGAGAAGTTTAGCGCATGAAGTTTCTTCACTTGCGATGTCTGCGATGCCTCAGATTCACGGTAGTGCAAGTCAAGTCTCTGCCAAGAAGAGGAGCTAGCGTGATTAGCCTTGAGAGCGCTCCTCTTCTGAACAGACGCCTTATGGGATGTTAAAACTCCGCTTTAGGCTATGCTTGGCAGTCGCTGATGTATCTGAAGAATTTGATTTATAAGTGTATTATAAGAGCATAGGTGCTATGGCACTAGGCAGCCATCTTGGAGGCCATTCCGGGTGGTGCTTCTCAGTCTCATGAGACCAACTTCCTGTCTACTTGAGTTACTCCTAAATCAGAATAGGAATATATTTGGAACAAAGGTATATATATATATAAATAACTGCTAAAATCTTATAAAAGTAGCATAAATAACTTAACCGTTTCAGGTGTTTAATGCTAACGTCTTAACCATGGTCATATCAATCCATGTTTTTGTTTCTCGGGTTTTATTTTTAATCATTTACACCGATAGTGATACCAAAATGTTTCGTAATGCAGTATAAATCAATCAATGGTGTATCAGAGCGCTTTATATAGCTGTGTCGTGTCGGTGTCATGTACTGCTAGCTATAAACTCCCCGTCTTGAATTTGATGATTAAGACCATAAAGGAAATGTTTAGGACACACAACGTGACGGTGACTTATCTGAGCAAGCGTAGCCATTAATAACGAGCCCAAGGTGGCGTGAATTTCACCTTCACTTACAGGTAAAGTGTGAAGGATGTCCCAGTGCTCAGCGCTCAGTGCTCGCTGTACTGAAATGCTCTCATTCAGGACACTCCACGCTCTCCAATCCATTGCACTTTGCACTCATATTCAATGGCCCCGCTCTCTGATACCACTCTCATACGGCTCTTAATCAGGTATTGTACCCTACCTTCATAGGATCAAAGAGAACCGTTCACCTTTTCATCATGAATAATCGTTATATTGGTAATAGCTCCAAATTACACGCTGTCAGATATTCGTATACATTCATTCATTTGCTGAACCAATGAATTTTACTAGGGTTGCTGGAGACTATCTCAGCCGACTCTGGGGGAAGGCAGGGTACACCCTGAACAGCTCGACAGTCCATTGTAGGACCAACATGTACGCACAACCAATCACACATTCCCATTCGCACCTAGGGGCAATTTGGAACAGCCAGTTGGTCTAATGTGCATGTTTTGGGACTGTGGGAGAACCTGGAGGAAACCCACGCACGCACGGGGAGAACATGCAAACTCCACACAGAACTGCTCTCGCCGAGCCAGGGACTCGAACCCAGGACCTTCTTGCTGTGAGGCGGACGTGCTAACCACTGCTCCACGCTTCCATCTGCAAAGGCTAACACGAACGCACACCCCTCAGTGCTGATGGGTCTTCGCCAGGGTAACTTTAGAGTTTGTAGAAGGCAGATTGCAGCTTTCGGCCCCCAGCCGAACGAAGGCTCATGTCTGCCGTTCTCCCCGTCCAATTAAAACACATCCGCTTCCATTCTTGGCGGGTTTTGGACCGTAGACAGCAGATGGCCCAGCTGGGGATCAAACTCCAATCTGAGTTGATTTCCGCATCAAAATTCTTTCGTGCTTTGAAGGCGTTTTAGAATTGATCATGTAAAAAAGATATATATATTCCTGAGTTCTCTGAGAGTTTTAATTGATTGGAATGTGGGACGCTCAGATACCTCCTTATGTAAAACACACACACACACACACACACACACACGTCAATCACATTGTACCGGATGGTAGCATGTGTTGAATAATATATAAAGCTGGTGCTGGTGGTGATGTGGTTAGGATGCTGGGCTCATGATTGAGGTCGCGGGTTCAAATTCCCATCTTAACAAGGTTAGCAAGGTCTTAACCACAAGTGTGCCTCTGCCCAACCCAGCAGTGTAAATGGGTACCAGTAAACATACTGGGAAGATAACCTGCTGTGGACTACAGAAACCGGGATAAGCTCCGGCTGTGATGAGCCACTAGGCTCGGGTAAAAAAAAGCCCAACAGACTTTTCCTTCGTATATGGTACTTAGCACACCTGCCTTACAGCAAGACGGTTCTGGGTTCAAGTCCCAGGTTTGGCGGGGCGTTTTTGCGTGTAGTTTGCATGTTCTCGCTGTGCTTGCATGGGATTCCTCCGGGTACTCTGGTTTCCTCCCACAGTCCAAAGACATGCACAGTAGGAGAACTGGCTGTTCCGAATTGCCCCTAGGTGTGAGCGTGAGTGTGAATGGTTGTGTTAGTTGCCCTGCAATGGTCTGGCAAGCTGTACCCCACCTTCACCCAATGTCGGCTGAGACAGGCTCCGGCCTCCCCGCGGCCCTGGTAGGATTAAGCGTTTCTGCAAATGAGTGAGTGAGAGTGAATTACCAGTTTATTTATTTTATTTATTATTTATCAGTGCAGGATCCTGTTCTTACGTCTCCGGCTTATATAGCGGCGATAAACAGTCGCACCCCTCGACAAGCCTCTCTCTTTCCCCTCTTAAAGTCGAATGTAGAATTAAGATATCATCCGGGTAATTATTTTCGTGATGCTGTAATTCGCAGGAGGGTTTGTCTTCCATCCCCAGCGTCCGAGACTTTCTCGCCGCTTTACGGCATCGTGTCACACATCTACCTCTGGGGCTCCCGTGTGGCGCATTGACAAGGGGAGTGACTACCATCCCGGAGATCGCAAGTTCGAATCCAGGTTGATGCCACATCCATCCGCTACGGGAGTCCATGGAGCTTATTGACCGAGCTTTTGCGGGAGGAAGTTGCAATCAACTTCCTGTCACTCAAAGCGACCACCTTGGTGACTCATGCATGCAAGGGGAAAAACTATGAATGTGCAGCAGTTCATAAAGATGCGGGTCACAGCGGGGGGCACGTACTTGCTTGGCTGCTTATGCCCCTCCCTGACCCTGAACTCATCGCTGTTTAATGCGTTCGGACGTTCTGTAACTGCGTCCTGGATGTATTATGAACAGAACGCTGCATTCGATCCGCCTGAATGCCGCATGGAGCTTGCAACGATTTCCTGTAACCAGATCCTCTTCTATGGCAGCTGCTGTATTCACCCTTCAGTCTCGTGTCCTTCTGCATCGCAATCCAATCAGGTTCATCACCATGCGGCTGCAGAACGCCGTGTGTGTGTGTGTGTGTGTGTGTGTGTGTGTGTGTGTGTGTGTTTGTAGCGTAGTCCATATTTAGACGGCATTTGTTTAGTCACACTGATTAAATATGTGTGTGTGCGTTTAGCAGGAAACAAGATTATTTAAATAAATACGGCGTACTGTAATATATTCGAGTGGTGTGTTTTTCCCACGCTGAGCCCGCAGAAGGGGGGGGGGGGTGAGAGGTTCGAGAGAGGGAGGGGTATGTGTTTGTGGTGCGAGTCGAGCGGAACAAGAGACTGAGAGAGGCCTGAGGGAAGAGCTGGGGCACGCCGTTCACTCCTTTCCTTCTTTCTTTCTCCTCTTCACTGCTCTTCTCTTCCTCTTCCCTCTTTTTTTTACCCTCTCACCTTCCACTCTCTTCTTCTCCTCTCCTCTCCTGTTCTCTCTACCTTTCCTTTCTCTCCTCTCATCCCACCTTTCTTCTCTTCCAGACGTCCTTTTGTCTTTCCTCTCCTCTCTCATTTCTTATGTCTCTATCTTCTCCACTTCCCTGTCATCGCTCTCCCGTCTTTTCCTGTCGTCCTGCCCTCTCGTCTTTCCTCTTTTCCACCCTCATCCTTTCGTCTCCCCTCTCTTCCCGACTTCTCACTCTTCCCTTTTTCTTCCCTCTTCATTTCCTTTCGTTTCTCTCCTCTCCCCTGCTCTCTTAATTTTTCCCTTCCGCTCATCGCATCTTTCTGTTTCCACTCCTCTTTTTGTCTTCCACTCCTCTCTGTCTTATATCATTTTATATTAGCTTAGCTTTAGCTCTTTTCTCTTCTTCTCTTAACCGCTCCACTCCTCTTTTCTCTTTTACTGTCTTATCTCCCTTTCCTCTCCTGTCTTTTTCTTCTCTCCTCTCTCTCTCCCTCCTGTACTCTTCTCTTTCATCTCCTCTCGGCCTCTCTGTCTCTCTGTCTCTCTCTCTCTCTCTCTCTCTCTGTCTCTCTCTCTCTCTCTCTCCCTCTCTCTC
>JBCNYH010000021.1:1142995-1158971 GCA_039654325.1 Tandanus tandanus
ATTCCTTCCTCCATCCATCCAACCATCCATCCATTCCTTCCTCCATCCATCCATCCATCCATTCCTCCATCCATCCAACCATCCATCCATTCCATCCTCCATCCATCCATCCATCCATTCCTTCCTCCATCCATCCAACCATCCTTCCATTCCTTCCTCCATCCATCCAACCATCCATCCATTCCTTCCTCCATCCATCCATCCATCCATTCCTCCATCCATCCATGGGCTGATACTAAAATAATGTCTTATAAATAACAGCTTTGTGCAAAAGTTTGCATCCCCGATGTTTTCTGGTTTACATTATGTGATATCTATCTATCTATCTATCTGTCTGTCTGTCTGTCTGTCTGTCTGTCTGTCCATCTAGCTTGTGGTGTCTTAGTTCCCTTCTTTGTTTTCAGTAAGGGCTTTTTTCTGATTTTTTGAGACATTGTTGGGCCTCTGAGAATCCTTTGCCTTGAAGTCATCAACCTGGTCGTACATGTACTTCAGTAAGGGCTTTATCCTGGGTGGCTAGCATGGGGGTGCATCTGGAGCCTATCCCGGCAACACTGGGTATGATGTGTGGAAATACACCATGGATAGCAAGACCATCACACTTAATGACAGTCTGGATGAGTTCACCTTCTGGTTCTTCCCAATAATTTCCACACAGAGGCGCTAGAGAGCAAAATATTAGACATAAATCATGGCAGTGTTAACTTTATCATGCTCAATTATTATGACTATTAAGTTAATTCAGAAATCACTAAACTATACTGAACTGTAAATAACTTTCTTGATGCATAAAATTATTTATAAACTTTTAAACCAGACACATTGTCTGAACTTTAATCTGTTAAAAGGGATTCATTTCAGTCCTTTTAGTATTCTTTCGAGGTGTCAGTGCACCTTATATACGAATGCGGCACAGTGTGTTCTTGGTATATTTCGAAAAGAAAAAAAAATCCTGATGTTAATTCAAGGTAATAAATCCCATTAGTGAAAGTTGCCCCATTAAAGATGGCGGCGCCGGTAACGTATCTCTTCGCGTCAAAAGGAACTTCCGGGTTTTTCCTGCTACGCATACGAAGGGGCGTGTCTAATCAGCAGCGCTCCAGCTGAATGACCTCAGCGGAGGCGCGCGCAGAGTAGAGAGAACGTTCTGTTATCCACAGTCAGTGCGCGAGGAGAACAAGTTGGAGGAGTTTTGAGCAGAACAACAACACAAAAGATTTCCTGTAAGTGTTTCGCTTCTTTATTTATCTTTATATGGTTTCGAAAACGGAAGCCAACAATGTTTTGTTGTTGTTGTTGTTAGTTATTCCAAGCGCGTGCGCGTTGTAATTTAAATGTGTCAGTATTTTAAACTAAGTGTCCGTTATTAACGGTCACTCACAGCAGCTGTGTCCTCCTGTCAGAACATGTTTTCTGATTATTTACTATTTAAAGCGTTGTTTATTGAGTTTTACTGTTTTATTGAAGATTCCTGGTGTCCTTAGTGTTTTTAACATCTTTTATTCCTTGTTCCTTAACTTTATAAACGCCACTATTATGTTTTAATGATAATTTATAGTTTGTAATATTATAATTTAATATTTGATGACTCATCCTGTACTAGACCTGTGTTCGTCCAATCGGCGTGCTATTCAGTCTATATGCCCCGCCCCTGGGGCGTGTTCTTCTCTATAGTAGCAGCAAATGCAGAACTAGCATACATGCTGCATATGACGGGTTGTGTGTGTAATAATTTGCGATTTGATACAAATTATGTCATTTCCTTTAGTGTGTCTGTTTGCTCTGTCAAGACATCTGAACCTACTTTACACACACTTATCGTTACAGACCGGAGTTCAGACTGCTTCTGTTCTTCTAGAGCGAACTTTACATATTTATAAATTATAAATAAATTTTGGACTGAAATTGCATCGTTAGCATCAAACTAACCCGTTAAATTTAGTTATGAGTTTATGCTGGTAAACTAATCGGTGGTTAGTTGATTGTTATAGATGTAATACTGTATATGTATATAGTGCGAAGGCGACACCACTATAAACTAATTTAAATGTGGCGAAGTGGGACTTTTACCACGTTTACATAATGTAAGCAGTGATTTTGATTCAACGTCACACCGTAAACGTGGAAGGATAGCTGACAAGACTACCCCAAATTACCACAAGAGAGCAGTCATAATCTCTCACCTGTCAATCACAGAGACACTAGCCAATCAGGAATGCTTTTGAGGTAAAGTATGTGGAAGAGGGCGGATAGTGCTGTTAGCAAACCCGCATGTATCAAGTTTTAGATTTCGTCAGTTACAAAAACATTTATATACAATGGTTAAAAAAAAACTATTGCTTGACCAGTAAAATGCCGGAATATGCCAAGATACCGGGATGTAAACAAAGCGAGTGATTCTGATTTATAATTTTAAGAAAACATGTTTCGGCAACAAACATGGTATACGGTCAGATAAGGAGAATTAGCACAAGTACTACTCTTAGTCTTTATATTGCAATAACATTATTTTCTGAACGTAAAAAGGATTTTTAAAAATAAATTTTAAATAAATTGGCAGTTGAGTCTTGATGCTTTTGTGATTGTGCGTGGAATCGTTCCAGAGAGAACCGGATCCATCCTGTGCTGTACTGAAGGAACCCGTGATGTTCAGGAACTCGTTCATGACCAGTTGTGTGTCAGGTTTCTCACTCCACTGATGATCTGGAGAGATTGAGGACACGCTTTCCATATAAGGAAACAGGGACGTTTTCCCGAAGGTCGCAGCCATGAAACCTATTTAAATAATCTGTCCTCATTTTTTCTTTCTTTTCTTTCTTTTTTTTTTTTTTGGCTCAGTGGAACAACATCGCCAACGCATCACGTTTTCCCTTCAACCCATTTCCGGTCCATGTTACAGAGTGTCCCGCGTCATCTTGTCCTTTTGGGCTGGATCGTTCACTAACCTGCGCCTGGGTCAGTTTCTCGGATATGTTCATACAGTCAGCATGCAAAACTGTTGGCACCCTCTAAAAGTATGGTACAGAAGATCGTCACATAAAGTCGTTTCAGATGAAAGTGTCAACAAGAAGTAAACAAATATTTACTTTAAGTGTATTGGTCTGAATAAAAAGCGTCCAAACACACAGTCTTACGTATATAAAAGATCTTTAATGGTGTTTGATATTACGGCTGTGTTACAGGTGGCGGTTATTTTTTTACAGCTTTTTTTAATATATGAAAACATTTTGTTTAAAAAGATATTTGATTAAAATAAAGCTGTGCAGCATGAAGTCTTTGAACTGTAACAATTTAAAATTTCTAATAAATTCTGTCATCGTACACTTTTCCAAAGAGTCAAATGAATGCCCGGTATCGTTTCCGAGAATTTTTAATGAGTTAAACACGTTAACTTTGCTTGAAATCAAATAAATGATTAGAATCCAAGTGAAAAAAAAAAGATCTCTTGTCTGTCAGTCACAGAGGCACCAGCCAATCACGGATGTCTGTGAGCTCATGTATGTAGAACTGGGCGGATAGGTTGCTGTTAGAAAAGTAAGTAAGGACATATATATATAATATTTGTAGTCCCAGCCGTTTGTAATACATGACTTTTTGATAACTTTGATTGTGTCCGAGTCCGAACCTAAGAGAGCCGAGATATCGACAGTATGGTGACGTTATATTTTTGTCGTATCCCATGTTTATGATGAAAACATGACAGTTTTTCTGTGTTTGATTAAAACAAAGCTGTAGAGCTTTACAGTAAGATTTGAAGATAATTTAATGTGAATATTATAAAAACTTTATTAACAATTTTTTTCTTTGCCGTTTCATCCTCATGCTAATTGAGTTGCTCTCTTCTGTCCTGTTCCATCTGATTAAAATTAAACATAAAGCTCAGGTTTAACCTCCGGAAACATATAATTTCACAGAATTCAAGCAGTTATTAAAAGTTGAGGTCCAGACCAGAGTTTTCCACTCGCATGTTTTTTCTTTCTTGCTGGTGAAGACACTACATTGGAGTCTTAATGCTGTTTTCTCTGCTCTGTAATTTGATACGAGGTCCTCGCCGCACGCACGCACGGCGTATTTAGTCTCGCAGAAAAATCGGCGCTTGGTGGTGATGATACTGAATGCACCGCTTGGAGACGTCAGAAGCAGGAACGCGTCAGATTCTGCTTAAATACGTTCTGTAGATACGTTCCCTGTTTAGTCGCTCCCAAAACACTTTCTCTGAATGATTTCATGTCCCAGAGGTCCGAGTTTTGGCTCGTAAATATGTCACGTGTCAGTGTTGGGGTTTATATCAGGTTTCCAGGTTAATAGGCTAGAAATTAACAAACATTTAATAAAATAAATTATACAAATCACTGATTGTAGATTTTAGCGGTTTATTCAATAAACCTTTAGTCTATTAAAGAAACCTTCCAGTATAAACAAAGATGACCTCGAGTGTTATACTTTAAAGAGAATGCAGGAAAAATGCAGAGAGAACCGCGAGAGACCGCCAAAGGAACAGCCAGAGAAAACTGAGAAAACACCAAGTGAACTGCAAAAGAACACCAAGAACAATGGTGATAGAATAAAACACGGAGAGAACCGCGAGAGACCGCCAAAGGAACACCAAGACAATGCCGATAGAATGACTGGAGAACGCTGAGAGAACGCTCCAGCCACAGTTAATAGTCAAGTGTTTCTCATTCTGTGGTTTTCTCCTTCTTCATCATGTCTGCGGTAGAGGGGTTTTAACCCTTTCATGTATGTAATGGGAAACAGCCGCACGGTTCCGGTTCCCCCACGTCATACAGCGGTTGAGTACACAGCAGCGATGATGGGCTGTTCATGTCCCCACTTCCTCCTGCGGTGCACATTCGCACAGCGAATACAGGAACCCCAAGATCCTATAAACGTGGCCGTTCTCTCTGAAGTCTCGTTCACGAGCACGTGGATGCGGTCTCGCTTTCAAATCCGAGCAATTAGCGGAACGGCTAGCATCATGACTCGTTTTAAGGCGAAAGCTGGAACGGATTAGGTTTTACCACGCGGCCAGGTGGGAAGTAATCGATTCCAGAGAGATCTTCTGTAATTGTTTTTCTTTCTGAAGATCATGGTCAGTGCGCGTGTGGGAGTACGGCACGCGTCGTTGCGCTCTAATTTACCTCTGTAGCGCACATGCAGGATGGTGCGGCGTTTCTCCAGTCTTTAAGCGTGCGCCTGTTGCTGGGCGAAGTGCCGAGCGCTCTGCACCAGTGTGTACAGGAATATAAATCTAATAGGAACGAGATCCTGGTGGAAATCTTGCAGCGTGTAGCGAAGATCGAATCAGAAAGCAGGCGTCTCTCAAATCTACAAATAAAATGATTTTTATAATTTTTATCACAGGATATTAATTCATGTTTTATATTTTAATAATTGTTAATACGGTCAAGTCTCCTTTAAGGATGATGTGTTTACTATCTATGGAAGGAGTCTCCAGTGTCAGTGATGATAACGTGGCTTACGATTGAATGCAGGAAGTATATTTAACAGCTGTTCCATAAAATCGAATCATACACGATGTTCCGTACATGTTGAGTGGGCTATCTGCCATGTACAACGAGATCGAGTGGAAAAACTTTTGGGAAATAAAGCATTTTTATTATTTTATTCAAATTTTAAATAATTAAAAATCATTTCTGTTTTGCGGGCTACGCGACTCGTCGGCGAAATAACAAATGTTAAACAAAACGGCAACAATTACTTTGGTGAAAGATTCAATTATTATAATTCCTGAAAATTTCAAATTATACCTTACTGTATATTTTTATATATATATATAAAATTCTTACTGACAAATACGACAACTACAAAAAAATTTTTGTTGATTTTCTTCATTTATTTATTTATTTATTTATTTATTTATTTATTTATTTATATTTCCTGGAGTTTTGTTTTGACGTCGAGTTCAAGAGGTTCGGATGGTTTTATTTTTCTGTACTCACGGTATGTGATGTCTTGGACCACCGAGGTCATCGATGCGCAAATAATCACTGGACATCTATTCAAAGAGAGGCAACCCGGAAACCTGCATGACAAAATGATCCGTTCAGGTATTTGTCCTGTTTTTCTTTTCCTCACTTTCTTTTTCTGAAAATGCTAGACGGTGACACGCTAGCTTGCAATCAATTTTGAGTCATAAATGACGAGCTTGAATGACGTTTACTTGAAATAAGTTGTCACCACCTAGTGGGTGGATGATGGATTACATTGCATGGTAATGGCTGATGCAAAAAATGTACGATAATCATGTACTTTGAAAGCTCTCATGGACAACATAAAATGAGTTGGCGGAGCCACATTTAGCCAATGAGAATGCCCGATTATTCGTGTCCAGTGGGTGTGGCTTTAAAGAAAGTAGTTGGATAGATAGATACTTATGACTGAGGATTCTTTATAAGTAAAACGTTTTGTTAAAGTGATTCAGTCACATGCTAAAAAGGTTTTATTCTTTACTTAAGCGCTTGTTTGGGTCTCGGACTTATTTGATTCCTAACCAGCGTAAAAGTCTACCGCTTACAAGTAGTCGTCACGCCATTCCCGTCTCTGTGGTACTGCAGGAACCGACGAGGAAATCTGCAGAGACCACAGAGGCCTTGGTCTGAACCAGAGCAGTCATTATAAAATCTTTAAACCCCGAACCGCTCATCTGCACCGTGCAATTTTAATAATACCGGACTTCTTTTCCCATGAGCTATCCTGCATGTTATTCAGGGCGGGTTCTTCCCAAACCTACTAAACCGGGAAGCAGATTGGAGTTAAATCAAGAAACAGGAAGTCCGTATTTATTGAACCCATGAAGCGTATATTTCATGTCTGTTCATGAATCAGCTCTTTAGAT
Organism: Tandanus tandanus; assembly: GCA_039654325.1. Lineage (NCBI taxonomy): Eukaryota > Metazoa > Chordata > Actinopteri > Siluriformes > Plotosidae > Tandanus > Tandanus tandanus. The sequence goes on from JBCNYH010000021.1 coordinate 1,149,855, forward strand.
CCAGCGGAATCAATCAGCTCGGGAGATTTCAGTAGGAACAAGGTCAGTGGGCGGGGCTTATCTGGCAATTTCAGACCTGGTGACGACATACTAGAAGGACGCCGCGACATTTCCTCTGATTGTCCGTGTTCGAGAACGTGGACACTTTTATGAATCTCCAGCGACGCTGGCAGACTTTCAGTGCTGCATGGAGCCTGATTCGGAACGTTGACGTCCCCGTGATGTAACAAATGAGGGGACACAGGATCAGCGCAGGAGGCGCACCGGGAGGCAGAGCTCTTGTTTTCGATTCTGATTGGTCAGAAGGTGTTCTTCGAAAAAATGTACACATTAACTTAAGCATGTAACTTTTTGTGTTTAATGTTTCTACCATTCTGTAGGGAGTCGTCAGGACGGCGGTGTTCGGGGTTTACGCTTTGGTGTTTCTTAGCGACATGACAAGCTGTGTTGTGTTGTTGTTGTTTTTTGTTGTTGTTGTTTGCTACTTCACAAGAAAGAGGTTGATGCAGGAATGACTGCTTATAGCTGTTATGATGTAGGGAATAAGATGCTTTGTAGGGCTGGGCGATATATCAATAAATCATCGTTATCATGGTACGACCATTAGTATTGTCGGCCAATTAAATATCGTCAGTTTGGCGAAATATTAATCAGAAATGAACGGGGTTTTACCCCCCTATAAACACATCAATGAAAAGTCTGTATATGTGATGTATGATAAGTTGGCAGTAGCGGGAGATGGAGGAGCAGAGACGGTTCACGGGTGGGAAAAATACAGGGTGCGAGTACGGCAGTGAAGCTCACGTGGGCAGGAGAGCGTGTGAACCGTGAGCGCCTCCTGGTGTCTATATACAGTATACTGTAACAACAGTCCGCATGTACTTTCATGATCTTTTATCTCTAAAAATGATTTTCATATCATCGTTATCATACTCCGGGTTCCTCCCACGGTCCAGAAACATGTACTGTAGGCTGACTGGGTGTTCAGAATCGCCCCTAGGTGTGAGAGTGAGTGTAAATGGTCGTATGTGTGTCGGCTCTGCGATGGCCGGGCGAGCTGTTCCCCACCTTAGCACAAAGATGGATGATTTAGGCGCCAGCCTCGCCGTGACCCTAATAACGGATAAAGCGGTTCAGGGAATGAATGAATGGATCTCGTTTTCATGAACATGTCTGAAAATATCGTGATACGATTTTTATCTCGTGTCTCCCAGCCCTACGCGTTGGCTTGTCAATCAGATAATAAGTGTAGCAGGAAAGGGATGGATAGTAGATAAATAGTACGATCTGCATAGAAGTGTAAGCAAAAACTGGCAGTAGAACAAGAGGAAGAAAACATGAATCCTGGAGGTGCTGCTGGGGGAAAATAAATGCTTTTTATGTGTTGATGAATTTTGTACAGATTTTTATCTGGTATAGAAATTTTGATGTAAAATGTTAAATGTAAAACGTTTTATTCATAGCTAAATAACCCCCCCTTTTTTTTTCTTTTATATCACATGATAATCAAAAAGAGGGTTTTTATAATGTCTCGCCAAAAGGTTGGCCAGCGTAACCTCGACCTTGACCTTTTCGTCCTCATATTAAATGCTTGTCAGTTTATGGAGGGGGCATCTGTGTACCTTAAATTGTTTCTCGAGCGAATAAGAATCTATTTATTTATTATTTCAGGAAATATATATATATTTTTTTTTCTGAAAGAGAATCATGTCCCTCTTTCCGAATGCAGACGAACATGTTTGGTTTGTGTACGAGTGCAGGCTGTCTGTCGTTAACGGCGTGTCACACAAACCCTGGTGCTGTTTATACACAAAGCAACTTCCTGAAGGCCAAAAGAAACAAAGCATCCAGGAAACGTAGAAGGACACCAGGAAATCGCCGTCAGCGCCGAAACGAACCTCAGGATTTTAAATCCAATTACAACAGGATTTATGGATTTCCTTCACATGGTGTGTCCGTTCCTGACTTGAGCGGCTTTTTTTCCTTACAGGAGGAGAGCGAGGACAAAACAAACAGAGGGTTCCATCATGCACAGGGCAGGACAGTGGGCCGTACAGGAGCGAGGAGGGCGAGCCAGGAAAAAGGATACGGGTAAGAACGTGTGTGTGTGTGTGGACTTTGTTACAGTGATGGTAAAAACATCCCACAATCCCATATTATTAAAGTTATCGTTTTTATAGGAGTCCAACAACAAGGCCATGCAGCTCTGTGTTCATTCAGAGAACGAAAATCTAATTATTTAAAGAATTGAAGGAGAAATCATCTTCATATGGAAATAGGAGCTGATTGGCCGAGCTCTCCCGGGAGGGAGGGATGGCGTACGCTCCCCTGTCACTCACAGCAAGAACCAGCCAATCAATGGGCGTCTGTGAGCTCATTCATAGAAAAAAGGGACGGGTAGCGCTTTCCCTCCGAGTGTGTTAGGCCGCCTCCAAATGCGCATGCGCAGCAGTTCGTAAAGAGGCGGGTGGCAGCATCGCATATCACGGGGGTGGGGGGGTGGGGGTTGCAGTTTTCTGTAAATTAATAATCGGTTAATGAGGAATAAACAGCACGTTACTGTAACTCTGAAGCCCTCCATAGTCAGAGTATGCCGTGTACAGGAAGTCATTATTGAAACACGAGGTGGATTATGGGTAATAATTTAAAAGTAAAATCACCAGGTGCGGTTGATTTTAAAAATAATTAAATGTAAGATCACGGCGGGCGGCGTTGTGCCAGGCTGAGAGCCCTGTGAGAACCGCCACGCTGTACGCTTTGTCTTAGATTCGTGCTTTTTCACTTCCTGTTCATCCTGGAGGTCAGGATATGCACGGAGTACACGTGACCCCGCCCCCCCAAAAACGCTTTGTGCTCGGTATCTCTGTGTTCGCTTGACGTCGTATGTTCCGCTGCCGGCACTGTAACGGTACAGTCCGGCCCTGATTCCTCTCCCTAAAGACGACTCTATAACGGAGACGCTCTAATTAACCTCTCTCATCCTCTCCGCGCTTCCCGTCACTCACTCAGCTGTTTAAAGTGTGTCACGGCTGACACGAGTCTGCGAAACAAAACACGCCCTGACCCACATGCCCACAAAGTTTACGGCTCCGTAGTGGCACAGAAGGAAAGCAGAGATCGCAGGTCCGAATCCCGGGGGATGCCACAGAGGGAGACAGAGAGTTGATTGGCTGAGCTGTCAGGGAGGGAGGGATGGCATGGCATAAGCTCTCTTCTCTGTCATTCACAGCGACACTAGCCAATCATTGACATCTTTAAGCTCATGTATATGAAGGTGGGTGGAGAGAGCTTTCCTCTGTGTGTGTTACGCCACTCCGGCACCAGCAGCTCCAAAAAGATGCATTCGGCTGCATCACGTGCCTCAGGGGAGGTCTTTGCTGGTTGGTGGCTGTGGTGGGATAAGGGAAGAGATGTCCAATGAGGGGGGACTGGCCATGACTAAATCTGTGAAAAAAGTAGGGGGATTTTTTTTATTATTACTTTTGTCGTGGCGAAAAGTGTCCATGACATTTTACAGGTACTTGCGTTGCTGTTTGGAAACCTTCCATCGTGACAACCTGACGTAAACGCACCCAAGTGGCCTCAAGAACAGTTTTCAGTGTGATCCGACGATTTCTGGGAACTCGTAGTGGGCGGGGCTAGAGATATAAATGAGACACACAGTGATTTGTATGTCATGACTGTGAGTGAAACTAATCCGAGTCTCCACGACTATAAAAACACAAGCCATGATCGCCGGCTCCTACTTGTAGATCCTGAACCTGGTCCCGTCGTCGTTCGCCCGTGACGCGTATTCGGATACGCGAGACGCTTCGCCCCCGTTATGATGTGATGTGGTTTTATAATCACAGACTTTCCTTTTAGGTGTTTTTAAGTTCTGCCGGAATTTGTCTGCAGTTTGTTGAATCTAGAATCATCATTTTAGATTTATATTATAGTTTGGAGAGATATTCGCATCATACCCCTCTGGATTAAGCAGTAAGTGATGAGTGCGGCGTGCGTGCGCGACTTTTGATGTCGCTCACACTGATTTACGGTCAACTGTGTCTCCTGCGGTGTTTACTACACGCACAAAGCCTCCTGTGTTCATCGTGACGGCGTTCCTGCAGCCCCGAGCCAAGCGAGAGGAACGAGTGGAAACTTGGCACCTCAGCAGCGGCAGACACCGCAACGCCACGGGGTTATTAGCTTCCAGATTCCCTTAAACACACGATGGATTACATAACCACGCTCAGAGCTGCGAGAAGTGCACTGGGTTTTATAGACCTTTCACTCAGTGAGTCACTCGCTGTTCACTTTCTGTCTCATTCACACGCTCCCACATTCTCTCTCTCTCTCTCTCACACACACACACACACACACACACACACACACACACACACATACATACAGCCACAAGACCATGTCATGTGATGTTTTGCACAAAAAACTCACCATAATGTTTTAAAATGAGTATTCGGGGGGGACGATCTGATCATCTCATATCTATTATGATAAATTGGATCATGATTCATTTAAAAAAAGTAATTTTTTTCCTCCGTTTTTTTTTTCTCCCTAATTTTATTCGTATCTAATTCCCACTCGTCGACCACCACCAACCAGGGAGGGCCGTAAGCGTGCACATGCCAGGCATCAGCCTGGATTCGAACTCGCGATCTCCGGGTTGATAGCCACGCCCCTTGTCGATGCGACTTTTGTGATGTTTAGTTTTTTCAATGCATTTTATTATTGTTTATTATTTAAAATATTTTTTATACATTTTTATTTTATAATTTTACAGCCTTTAAAATTGTAGTTTTTTTTAATTATTTAAATTTAATACAACTCTTTCATTTTTAAATTTTCTATTCACCTTTAAGTCGTATCTCTTTTTCCTATATGTTTTATAAAATTAGTGTTAAACTATTATAAAAATACAGCTGTTTCATTGATCTTTCACTTCAGCAAAAATATTCCATAAAATCCCTTCATTCTTGCTTGATAATAACGGTGGGGCGATGTAACTAAAATATAGTATCACGATGCTTGATGCACGATATTATATGTATCACAATATGTACAATATTATAGTGATATCGTCCTGCCAAAAATGAAATAAAAAGAAAAAATTTAAAAAGGAAGAAACGAAAACTGTATGTAGGGATGCTTTAATTGTTGAATAAAAAAAATGACTTGAAGTAACCATAACGGCCAATCAGCAGCTTTGAATAAGATAATAATAATAATAGTCTTCATCAATAATTACAATAGCAACAATTATATATAATAATAATTTTATTTACATGTAAAGAAAAAAAAAATCTAACATATTCAACAATATATTTTAAATATCCACCGCAGATCTTTTTCTTTTTTCCTCCTTTATTCTTTTAAATAATTTATTTATTTATTTATCTTATTTATTTATTTTTGCAAATGAATAATCTTGAAATAATTCCTTGCTGCCTGGTGTGTGTGTGTGTGTGTGTGTGTGTGTAAGTGGTGTAGGAGGCGTTAAGAGAAGAAGTAAAAAAAAAGAAAAAAAAGTTCCTTTTCATGTGAAATAAAGTTCATGGAGGGTTTTTCTTTTTTCTTCTGGAACAGAGGTTTGTTAAAGGTTGCTTCTGGGGGTTTGGTTTGAAGTTGGAGAGTTTGATATATGGTGTAGCCCCGGGGTGAGGTGAGGAGTGTGTGTGTGTGATGGGCATGTCGGAGCGTGTCGGCTCCCCTGTTACTCGACTCATGTCGTGAGTAAACCGGTTTCGTTGTTGTTTTTTGTTTTTGTTTTTATTATTTTTCCTATTAGCAGGGTTGTCTCAGCTGTAATGGCGCCCACGTCCTGCTGACTCAGTACACACTCGCTTTCTTTCTCTCTCTCTCTCTCTCTCTCTCTGTCTCTGTCTCTTCCCACTCTATGAATGTTTATTCTGCTACTTTGTGTACATTATTGTTTCTATAGTAACAGTTTGTTCATAGGGGTGTACACGCCACCTGTTACGTGTGTGTGTATGTATGTATGTATGTATGTGTGTGTGTGTATATATGTATGTATATGTTTGGAAGGAGTCTCCAGTGTCAAAGGTAATGCTGTAACGTTCAGATCTCCGACTGAGGACGTTCCACAGCAGTAAATGTAACCAGAAATGGATAAAACAAAATGTGTATATATATCTTTTTTCTTTATCTAATTCTTGATTGAAATGTTTTAAGGTGGCATGCTCAATCCTCCACATTATCCCAATGCCCATGGACCCATGGATTGTGTTCTGAGCACAATCTGGCAACCCTGACGCATGCCGTCTTTGTTTTTTTGAATCCATGAATTGAAGTTCTCTTTTTAGTGTATGATCTGAATATATATGACACGCCTTGTATATGATATGCCACGCCTCTTTTGTTACCTTCGTCCTTATGTTAAACAGATGGATATTAAGTGCACGAGCCTGTAATATAAATCAATATTGTAGTGCTAATAAATAAATAAACATGTTAATGAGTCAATTATGGACTAATTGAGGAGCCTTGTGTAAAAAAAATAAATAAATAAATGAGTGCAGACGGATGTTTAAACGAGTCCGGATGTCAGCGGATGGTGGATTTTTATCGACGTAATAACTCCAAGATGTTAGCCGCGTCCTTTTGTTGCGCGGGTCCCAGATGTGCTCGCCTGCTGTGTATTTACATCTCCGTTTAATCGTGCTATTTTCTTCTTTTCTTTTCCCCCCCAGGCCCAGAGATGTGTGTGTTCTCTAACCGTGTCGGTATTTCTGCATGGAAAGCCACGAGAGTTAAACTGTCTTTAATTCATTAACCGTAATAACTTAATGGCGGAACATTCCGGATTTAGATCCTCTCCGTTGATAATAAGTGACTTTAGGGTCACTTATTATCAATAACGATTTGTCATGGTAGTTTCGAGCAAGAGGGTCATGGTGAAGGATGGCGATCGCACAGGGTTACACCTGGGAACTGCACAGCTAGGGGTGTGAAAACTTTTTCTCAGCACAGCTGCCCTCTGGTTAGCGTCACTGCGGGCGTATGGTGATTAAAGGGGAAGGAAGGAAGCTAGAAAGAGAGGTGTGTGTGTGTGTGTGTGTGTGTGTGTGTGTGTGTGTGGAAACATGGTATGCTTTATTTGAACCATTTAATATTTTATCTCAAATAACTTCCTGCTTCTTGTGCAGTCGACAGGAAGTGTTCTCTGTTTTCCCTCTGTTAACCCTTTTTAGCAACATCAAAAGATGACATCATCCGGGATTAATCAACGGCGCACGAAGACGCCCAAATTGCTCCTTTACAGTCCGGGGTCGGTATTTAGCGCTGTTCGATTTAACAGATGAAAAGTTCTACATCCAGGATCAGTTCAGCTCTCTAGCGCCTCGTGATAGAATTCTGGATTCTGATTGGTCGAAAGATGTCAGTTCATTTTCTATAACAGGAGCCCCGACTATAGTTCAGGTGTACGTTCCTACACTAATAGTAAACTATGATCTCCTCTGTGTACCTATTGCTTTGTTATCTATGTTAAAAGCTTGACGTTAGCATCTAGCTCTGTCGTGCGAAGCTAAAACAGAGATTTGTACTCTCTTTTTATGGTGTTTCAAAGAAAAAAACCTTGGGAAATTCCTGACACCTTCCGGACGCTGTGTGCTGCAGGACTTGTGAGGGAAACTTTTTCTGTGATGGGACAAAATGTTGGCACCTCGAGCCTCTGATATTTGTTCAGAGCGATGGCACAAAGTCGCCCTGGTGATCCAGGGGAAAAATGAGTCACGGCGAATGTTTTCTTTCATTTCGTCGGCACTTATTTAAGTCCTGATTTCCAGCATATACGTACAGTATGAATGATTTATAGCTGGATAAATATTTAATCTTGGCTGAACGAGGCGGCAGCGCGAGCGGGGTGGAGGAGAAATATAGAACTGACTGCGGCATTATGAACAGGAGCATAAAAAAAATCAACCGCTGACACGTTGCTAACCGACTACTGGAATCGTTTCAACCAGGAGCAGGCAGTGTAGCAGGGACATCACGCCGCATTTACAGCGTGGATTGGGCTTTAATGTATTCAGCAAAATGTATTTACGCAACACCTGCAAGGGTCACGCAGCACTCTCGACCAGCTCTACACACTCTACAGGATCCTGGAGGGGGCACGGGAGTTTGCCCAATTTGTCCACATGTGCTTTGTGGATTTAGAGAAGGCGTTCGACCGTGTCCCTCGGGCTATCTTGTGGGTTGTACTCCGGGAGTATGGTGTACCGGACCCGTTGCTACGGGCCATTAGGTCTCTGTACCACCAGAGCCAGAGCTTGGTCCGCATTGGTGACAACAGGTCGAATTCGTTTCCTGTGAGGGTTGGAGTCCCCCAAGGCTGCCCTTTGTCACCGGTTCTGTTCATAATTTTTATGGACAGAATTTCTAGGCATAGCCAAGGGGTTGTGGTTTGGTGGCCGTAGGATCTCGTCTCTGCTTTTTGCAGATGGTGTCCTTATGGCTTCATCAAGCCGGGACCTCCATTTTTCACTGGAACGATTCGCAGCTGAGAGGAGCCAGTTGAGGTGGCTCGGGCATCTGATTAGAATGCTTCCTGAACGCCTCCCTGGTGTGGTGTTACGGGCATGTCCAACACTGGAGGGACTACGTCACTCGGCTGGTCTGGGAACGCCTCGGTGTCCCCCCGGAAGAGCTGGAGGACGTGGCTGGGGAGAGGGACGTCTGGACCTCACTGCTTAGGCTGCGGCCTAAGGGTCAAAGGGTCAAACATTTAAATTGTTTTTTGGTGTTTGACTTTTACTCTTGCGTTTGTGCGAATTCAGATCGTTAAGGAGTCGATACGATTTTATTTATGCAATCAAGTTAAAATTGTTTATTTATTTAAATATTAATTATTAAATATTATATAAAATTATATTACATTAAATATTATTTATTTAAATTAACACCTATTTAACGTAAACGCCTTCTTGAGGAAAAAAAATTAATTCCATAAACTACAATTTATTCATTTGTTTATTTTTTACTGAGCTGATTAATAAACAACAGTGATCCTGAGAAGCACTATGAAGCCAATGCAGTATAATATATATATATATATATATATATATATATATATATATATATAAAATATTATATATT
>JBCNYH010000021.1:1169556-1189380 GCA_039654325.1 Tandanus tandanus
CTCATCTCTCTCTAACTCTCTCTCACTCTATCGTCACTCTCTCTTTTAACTCCTTCTCATCTCTCTCTATCTCTCTCGTCTCTCTATCTGTCTCTCTAACTCTCTATCATCACTCTCTCTTTTAACTCCTCATCTCTCTAACTCTCTCTCGTCTCTCTTTAACTCTCTGTCGTCTCGATCTGTCTCTCATCTCTCTCTAACTCTCTCTCTCACTCTATCGTCACTCTCTCTTTTAACTCCTCATCTCTCTATCTCTCTCTCGTCTCTCTATCTGTCTCTCTAACTATCATCACTCTCTCTTTTAACTTCTCATCTCTCTAACTCTCTCTCCTCTCTCTTTAACTCTCTCTCACTCTATCGTCACTCACTTAACTCCTTATCTCTAACTGTCTCTCGTCTCTCTTTAACTCTCTCTCGTCTCGATCCGTCTCTCATCTCTCTCTAACTCTCTCTCACTCTATCGTCACTCTCTCTTTTAACTCCTTCTCATCTCTCTCTATCTCTCTCTCGTCTCTCTTTAACTCTCTCTCGTCTCGATCCGTCTCTCATCTCTCTCTCACTCTATCGTCACTCTTTTAACTCCTTCTCATCTCTCTCTAACTCTCTCTCGTCTCTCTTTAACTCTCTCTCGTCTCGAGCTGTCTCTCATCTCTCTAACTCTCTCTCTCACTCTATCGTCACTCTCTTAACTCCTTATCTCTCTCTCGTCTCTCTTTAACTCTCTTGTCTCGATCTGTCTCTCATCTCTCTCTAACTCTCTCTCTCACTCTATCGTCACTCTCTCTTTTAACTCCCTCTCATCTCTCTCTAACTCTCTCTAACTATCTGTCTTTCATCTCTCTCTAACTCTCTCTCTCTAACTCTCTCTATCTGTCATCTCTCTCTAACTCTCTGTCTTTCATCTCTCTCTAACTCTATCTGTCTCTCATCTCTCTCTCTAACACTCTTGTCTCTCTAGCTCTCTGTCGTCTTTGCCCTCTCTTTCTCTCTTTCGGGTTCTGTCTCTCTGTAACTCTAAGTTATCTCGAAGCATGATGTTGTTTTTGGACTCTCTCTCTTCGGACGTTCTATTTCAGACGTTCCAGCCCCTGCTCCGCCCTTTCATTAAATTACACCCCATCGTTCATATTCACCAACAGTCATTTCTCAATATTCTACAAAACCCGACTCGGACTCCTCGAAGAAAAGTGGAGCGCTTTATCCCTTTCCATTCTGCACTCTCTCTTCTCTACTCTCTCATCTCCTCTACTCTATTCTCTCTCTATTCCCCTCCTCCTGTACTCTCTCTCCTCTCTCTCTATTCCTCTCCTCCTCTTCTCTCTCTCCTCTGTCCTCTACTCTCTCTTCTCCTCTCCTCTCTCCTTCTCTATCCTCTGTTCTACTCTCTCCTCCTCTAGTCTCCCTCTATTCTCTTTCTGTATTCCTCAACTCTCTCTCCTGTACTCTCTCTATTCCCCTCCTCCTCTCTCTCTTCCCCTCCTCCTCTACTCTCTCCTCTCTCTCTATTCCCCTCCTCCTCTCCTCTCTCTCTATTCCCCTCCTCCTCTCCTCTCTCTCCTCTCTCTCTATTCCCCTCCTCCTCTATCTCTATTCCTCTCCTCCTCTATGCTCTCCTCTCTCTCTATTCCCCTCCTCCTCTCCTCTCTCTATTTCTCTCCTCCTCTACTCTCTCCTCTCTCTATTCCTCTCCTCTCTCTCTAGTCCTCTCCTCCTCTACTCTCTTTCTCTATTCCCTTCCTCCTCTACTCTCTTTCTCTATTCCCCTCCTCCTCTACTCTCTCCTCTCTCTCTATTCCCCTCCTCCTCTACTCTCTCATCTCTCTCTACTGTCTCTCCTCTACTCTCTCCTCTCTCCATTCCTCTCCTCTCTCCTCTCTCTCCATTCCTCTCCTCTTCTCTACCCTCTACTCTCTTTCTCTATTCCCCTCCTCCTCTACTCTCCTCTCTCTCCATTCCTCTCCTCCTCTACTCTCTCCTCTCTCTATTTCTCTCTTCCTTTACGTTCTCCTCTCTCTCTAGTCCTCTCCTCCTCAACTCTCTCCTCTACTCTCTTTCTCTATTCCTCGCCTCCTCTACTCTCTCATCTCTCTATTCCTCTCCTCTTCTACTGTCTCTCCTCTACTCTCTCCTCTCTCCATTCCTCTCCTCCTCTACTCTCTCCTCTCTCTCCATTCCTCTCCTCTTCTCTACCCTTTACTCTCTTTCTCTATTCCCCTCCTTCTCTACTCTCTCCTCTCTCTCCATTCCTCTTCTCTACCCTCTACTCTCTTTCTCTATTCCTCTCCTCCTCTCCTCTCTCTATTCCTTTCCTCTCTTCTCTACTCTCCACTCTCTTTCTCTATTCCTCTCCTCCTCTACTCTCTCTATTCCTCTCCTCTCTTCTCTACTCTCCACTCTCTTTCTCTATTCCTCTTCTCCTCTACTCTATCTCTATTCCTCTCCTCTACTCTCTTTCTCTATTCCCCTCCTCCTCTACTCTCTCCTCTCTCTCCATTCCTCTCCTCCTCTTCTCTCTCTTTTCTCTATTCATCTCCTCCTCTACTCTCTCCTCTCTTTCTATTCCTCTCCTCCTCTACTCTCTCTCCATTCCTCTCCTCCTCTACTGTCCTTCTCTCTCTATTTTCTCTCATGTACTCTCTACTCTCTTTCTCTATTCCTCTCCTCCTCTCTCCGTGTTCCTGAACAGGAAGTGCATTCGGTATTTATTCCCGCGGTATTTCCTGAGTCTTGAACAAAGTTTCCTGCGTATAGAGCACTGGGTTCCGAGTTGCAGGATGATTCAGCGTCTTTGCGAAGCCTTTGTTTTTTTTGTTTGTTTGTTTTTGTTTTGTTTTTTTCAGTAGAAGGCTGCACTGACGGGTTAATCCACTGGGTCTCTGGGCAGTTCTGGTAAATGTCCTCACTTCCTTTCCTCTTATACTCACCATCCGTCACACCTCTGGTACTCTTTTGGCACCTGCGTTAGAGCGCTAATATTTACGGCTAATATATAAATAGGTAATAGGCTAAAGGTTACCGCAAAGCTAATTTGGAATCGTCTGTGCTTTAGGGAGTGACATCACTTATGATGATGCTTCCATGCAGAAAAATAAACGTTCATTAAAAAAGTTTTATTCAATTTTTTGCTAAGCGAAGTTAGATAAATTAATATAGAGGGAACATTGTGTGGTGTTTCTGCGCAATAGATAGATGGGGAAGGGTAGATGGCGTCTTGTGATGTCGTTGTTGAACGTTTCCTTTTAGTACTCTATACCGTACCGTGATGTGCTTATAAATACCCAGTATATTCAAACGCAGATTAAGTGTCTCGTACCCGGACGTCCCAGTACTGCGTTATATAAGTAAGCAAGCATGCAGCATGAATGGACTCTATATTGTTAGCTAAGCTGTTTTAAGGACTAGGTGTTTTTTTTAGCATGTTAAATGTGTGGTGAAATGAGATTATATTCTTGCCGTGGTCAGTATGGAGTTGTTGGACGAGTCCTTCAGGCAACCAGTTTTATAGAAAGTCAAACCCCCTGAGAGTAAAAATCCTATTCCCTCCTACAACCCATGCTAATCTGTCGCCATGGCAACCTTCGGTGTCATTTCACTCAGGGAAGCGACCGGCATTTTTTATTATTTTTTTTTCCCCCACTCTCTCTCTCCGTCCCGATGATTCACTTCTAACGAGCGCTAATCATTTATGCAGCGGCGTCCCTTCATCACGCGCCCATCCAAGCCTACTGAAATTCCTCATTAATGCTACACTCCTCTCACTCATTCCAGCGATTGTTCCTCCTTCCTCTCCGCGCATGTTTCTACCATTAGATGCAAAAAATAACCCCGGGATTGACAAGCCTGTAATTTTCTTGTCATATTCAGAGGAAAAGTTACCGTCGCTGTAAAATCACAGCGGCGGTCCAGCCAGCGCTGGTCGAGTGGGTTGGTTTTGAAACGGACAAAGCCAACGGAAAAACGGATTAATGATCCATCCCGGAGCATGCGCTAGGATGTATGTAAATATACAGCGAGGCAGTCCGGGGCCTTCTGAATGGTTTGATGACGGATTTAAAGACTGCCTGATATGTCAAGTGAGGAGTCGAGGGGAGAGCAGCAGATTGGTGTCGTAGTTTCAGGATGTTTCTGAAGTTAAACCTAATCAAAGGCAAACAAAACACTGTGTGATATCCATATAGTACTATTAATATTATGACTCCGCCCACCGTAGTGGTAACCGACACATTATATTTTCACCCTGTACATGCCTCCGTGTGTCCAAACTTCTTTTTGGGCAGTCTATCTTCTGAATCTCTCAACATATTTTGACCAAACTTTCCCCAATTACTTATTATTAAATGAACTGATACAGGTTCTGAGGTCATAGGTCAAAGGTCAAAGGCAACTTAGAAAAGTCTTGTGCACACTGGAGGATGAATACCAGCATGGATTTGCTCCAGACTTTCCCCGGTTACTTATTACTAAATACCCATAAACTGGTACAGGTTTTGAGGTCAAAGGTCAGGGTCATAGTTCAAGCGCACATTAAAAAGGTTTACGGCGGAGGCATAGCAAGCGAGTACTTCTGCATTTCATTCGTCTCCGACTCACTTCACATAATTTTTGGAAGACTTTATATCCAAACACGTCGAGAGTTTTGAGGCGACACCCAGACGTGGGCGGAGCCATGTTTCCGATAACACTGCGGCGCACGCTCAACTCTGATTCATGTTTACTTTAACATGTTTAATATTTTCCTTTCGCACAGTTTCTCACAAGTCCACGTTCAGCCCAACGGCAAAAATTCTGTGCCCGCCTCATCACCACACCCGTGTTTACTTGACGAACATCCCATTCCATTCTTCTGCAAAGCCTTTCAGCTACGTTCATGGATCTAGATTCCTCTACAAGGCACTGATATCGGGATGTCGAAGAGGTCTGGCGTGCCGACGGCAGACCACATGACCAATGGAAAGGTGTCCACTGGGGTCGAACATGCCGCCGGACTTGGTGCTTTTGGAGCGTGTTTGTAAGAAGAGTGAGGATGAGTGCATCCCATCCATCCCATGCGCCGCGCTGCGGATTATGGATGGATGAAGCTCAGTATCGGAGAAGACCCGAGAGGTTTGCAGATCTGGACAGTAAGAATAGCATACCGTGAACCCACTCGCCGTGAGACTCCGTTCTCTCATTAAACTTCCATTTCATTTAGAGAGTGTTTGAGACCCGGCAGGAGAACGGACGTCCTGTTAGCAAGCGTTAGATAGCATTAGCTCTTCTACTGAACTCGGATTCTGTGACAACAGATGTCCCTGCATGCCTCCAGACTGGCGTTCTCTCTCACTCACCCCCACCCCCCCCACCCCGCCATCTCTCTCTCTCAGCTTTATCCTGTCACTTTATTACTTTATCCTCCTTCCTTCTGTCTCTCGCAGATTCTTCCGGATTTTAAAAATAAAATCGATCTCTTTTATCCGATGCCTTCACGGTCACGTCTGAAGGCGCATGCATGCTTTAAAAAAATATTTTAAAAAACAAATTAATTTGTGTGTGTGAAGGAGTGAAGGCATGACGCGGCGAGAGGGAGCGAGGGATGCAGAATGGAGGTGAGGAAAAGTGTGTGGGGGGTGGACGAGCAGATTTTTAGCATGCAAATAGATTGCAGTGTTAAGAAGAAGGGGGAAAAAAAACTCCATGTGAGCAGAGCATGATGGAGGACAAACAGGAAGAGGATGGATAGACAGATGGATGGAATAAAAGATGGTGTTTATAACAACTGCTTGTTTGGAGGCCTGAAATACAACCGATGGTGGAATATATTCCTCTGGGTTTAATCTGAGGGTTTATTACAAAGGAGTTTTGATCTGTAAAACTAAGCAAGTATCAGACTCTGCGTGCGAGGACAGGAAATAGCTCGGCGTACACGCGCAGTCTGAGAAGGAGGTGGGGGCTCTCTGGGAGGTCTGTCGGGTTTGGCAGGCGAATATAAACGAGAGAAAGTGGACATCTGCAGAGAGCTGGCACCCGGACGTTGCCGTCGCTCGCAAATTATATTTATGATGGATCATGGATTGAGCACTCGCTACGTAAACCGAAACAGCACCATCAGAGAATGCATCTCAGAGAAAACGGTTGGCCTGACATCAAGGGGTCGCTGGTTGAAATCTCAACAAGGTGGGAGGGGCATACTTGACAGACTCCACTGTCAATCATGGTGACATGAGCCAATCATCGCTGTGAGCTTGTGTATGCAGAAGGGGGTGGACGTCGCTATCCTTTGGAGGTAGTCGTCATACGGGAGAGAAGGGATTGGGGAAAACAGAAATACGATAATCATTTTAGTCGTTATAATAAACCCTGTTCGCATGTGTGGGTTACCAGCAGCGCACCTTTGCTCAAAACCAACACAATAAATGATGTTTGACTGCAGAGCTGCCCAGAGACAGGTATCAGATCCTACTGTCGGTGTAAATCTCAGCAAAGCTGTCCAAGAGCATCAATAAATGAAGACCTGAGGAGGTGTGTAAAGTCTGATGGATGGGATGAGGTGTCATTGATGAGGGAGGGAGAGAGTGTGAGAGGGAGTAAACTACACAGAGATGTAGAGCGAGAGAAACGGATAGAGAGCGATAGATAGAGAGAGAGACACACTAAGAGAAAGTAAGAGAGGAAGACTAAGAGTGACTGTAGGAGACTTTAAGAGCAAGAGACAGACAGATAAAAAGACAGGCAGACTGTATGAGTGACTGTAGAAGGGAGAGAGCCTGTAGGAAAGATAGTCAGTAAGAGAGACAGACAGATAGTAGGACAGCGCGAGACTGTAAGAGTAACTGTTGGAGGGAGAGAGACTGTGGGAGAGACAGACTAAAAGACAGAACGAGACTGTAAGAGAGATAGTAAGAGAGGGAGACTAAGAGTGACTAGGAGGGAGAGAGACTATCAGAGCAAGAGAGAGAGACTGTAGGAGAGACAGACAGATAATCGGACAGAGAGCAAGACTGTAAGACAGACAGTAAGAGGGAGACTGGAAGAGAGACTGTAGGAAGGAGAGAGACTGTAAGAGTGAGAGAGACCATAGGGGAGACCGACAGATAAAAAGACAAAGAGGGAGACTAAGAGAGACAGTGAGAGCAAGACTGTAGAAGAGACAGGCAATAAGAGAGAGAGACAGATAATAAGAACGAGAGAGACTGTAAGAGATACAATAAGAGAGAGACTGTAGGAGAGACTGTAAAAGTAGAAGAGAGACTGTAGGAGAGACTGTAAAAGTGAAAGAGAGACTGTAGGAGATACTGAGAGAGAGAGAGAGACTGTAGGAGAGACAGGCAGTAAGAGAGAGACAGATAAGACAGAGAGGGACTGTAAGAGATACAATAAGAGAGAGACTGTAGGAGAGACTGTAAAAGTGAAAGAGAGACCATAGAAGAGACTATAAAAGTGAAAGAGAGACTGTAGGAGATACTGAGAGAGAGAGAGAGACTGTAGGAGAGACAGGCAGTAAGAGAGAGACAGATAAGACAGAGAGAGACTGTAAGAGAGACAATGAGAGAGAGACTGTAAAAGTGAAAGAGAGACTGTAGGAGAGACTGTAAAAGTGAAAGAGACTGTAGAAGAGACTGTAAAAGTGAAAGAGAGACTGTAGGAGAGACAGGCAGTAAGAGAGAGACAGATAAGACAGAGAGAGACTATAAGAGAGACTGTAGGAGAGACTGTAAAAGTGAAAGGAAGGCTGTAGGAGATACTGAGAGAGAGACTGTAGGAGAGACAGATAATAAGACAGATAGAGAGACTGTGAGGGAGTGTATACATTTACATTTACAGCATTTGGCGGACGCTCTTATCCAGGGCGACTTACAATTGTCATTTTTTTTATACAACTGAGCAATTGAGGGTTAAGGGCCTTGCTCAAGGGCCCAACAGTGGTGATAGTGGGGATTGAACCGCTGACCTTCTGATCAGTAACCCATCACCTTAACCACTAAGCCACCATTGCCACTGTATAAGGGAGAGACTGTAGAAGGGAGAGAGAGAGAGAGAGCTTGCTGACGGACGCAGGTGTGAATGTGTTGGTGCTCAGAGGTCCGCAGGTGTCTATACTCCACCTTTTCATTTATTACTTAATATTAATATACACAGATCATCGTTAATTAACTGTATGTACTGTAGACGCGTGTGTGTTTGGGGGGGTGCATACTGAATTGTGAAAACGCACAGCTGTTGCACAGCAGACATGCAACCAGTGTGTGGTTATCGTGTGTGTGTGAGAGAGAGAGAGAGAGAGAGAGAGAGAGAGATGAAGGAGAGAGAGAGCAACTGCAGCGAATCAGAATACGGCTCATTCACATTCAAAGCTCGTCCTCTCATCGTGAGAGCAGAACACACACACACACACACACACGCGCGTTGAGGGGCACTCTAGGTGCATAGCTGGTGTTATTGTAGCTTCTACATCTTTAATCCAGCTGGATGAATAGAGGGAGAGAGAGAGAGAAGGCGGGTGTGCTGGTTTAGAGAGACCAGAAAGTGAGAGGAGAGAGAGAGAGAGAGAGAGGGTGGAAGGCTCTGTGAGTAAGGGAGAGATTGTGAGAGGAACAGAAAGAGGAGAAGAGCTCCAGTTGCTGCAGGGATCTCGGTGAGTGGGGATGCTGCGGAGAATTCGAACAAATATTATGATGATGATTAGAAGTGTGTGTGTGTGTGTGTTGGGTTGGTGGGGGGCTGCCCCGCCTCTGGTACCTGTACCTGTAAGTGTGAGTGCAGTCATCACTCTACCTTTTTTCGTGTGTGTGTGAGACAGATCCTCTTTTGCCAGCTAAGCCTGGCTCCTCCCCTGCTGCTCAGGAACTGATGACACGGCTGGGTTTCCTACTGGGAGACGCCATCCCCTCCTCATCACATACCGCCATGGAGGAACGAAACCAGGTACACACATGCGCGTGCACACACACACACACACACACCTACACATTCGGCTTTTCACCTGTGGCATGAAGTAGTGTGTATGTACGTCTAGATAAAGAATATGATGCGTTACATGCCGTGGCTTTTGCTTCGTGTGAACACGCCCAACTTGGTGCTTCTACGGCTTCGGGAATTTTTTCCATGTCATCAGTTTCAGTCTTATAATCAGTGTAGCCCTCAGACCTGTGTGTGTGTGTGTGTGTGTCCGGGATCTAAATCAGTCCTAAGAGGCATCTGTTATAGTTCATGGATCAATGTGCCCAAGAAAAAAAAAAAAAAAGATAGCAGTTATTCTTGGCTTCAGTTCCATGCTGCAAAATTTCCCCTCCTCAATATCCACATTCTGATTATTTATACACATGGACGAAAGCATGGCTCTGCCCTGTCTGTCCGGGTTCAACTTCTTTTTCATTTTATTTTCATCCTATAAAAATACGATGTTCCTAATTTTCAATAGCAACATTTCTGACGCTAACATGCAACAGAGTCTCGTCTGAGTAGCTAATTACAGCATCGCGTGTGATCGCCGTGTGCGTTTGGCCTTAGTATTGTGTCTTTAATTATCTGTCGATGCACTGTGATGATGTGTAGGGTGTTTCTTAATGGGCGCAACGTGAAAGAAACGCTAAATCAGCGAAACAATCCACGCGGTGATGCAGAATCCGTAAGAGGGAGGTTTTGGTGCGAGCAGGTAGCGCGGATTGTACTCATAACCATGAAATATGTTGGAACGGGTCGAGGAGACGTTGCCGAGCAGGTGCTTCACTCTCCGTCTGACTGGGCGAAGGGCATTTAGCTGTTGGGGAGGGATGAGAACATGCATGTGTGTGTGAGTGAGAGAGAGAATGTGTGTTTGTGTACGCGCGTTTGAAGTGGGTGGAGAGATGAGAGTCCTTCATCAGTGGACTGCTGGCAGGCGGCAGTTCTCAGGAGACCAAAGCTCCAGTACACTGATCACACACACACACACACACACACACACACACACACACACGCAAAAACCCATCATTCTGACCTATATAGAGAAAGGCACAGAGAGGACAGAACTGGATCTAGGGCTAGATCTTCTGCAGATGTCATGAGAACAAGGGGAACGCTTCTTATTTAGCACACCCACATTTCTGCCTATCAGCATCGCACGGTTACGACGCATGAATTTTGCCGATGTCTGCGCTTTCTCAGGTCATCCGAACACATCTGGACAGATGTAGTTAAGTGGATAACCATAAGGTGCCTTTAGAGACAATTCCTAATGTGGGGGGGGGAAAAATCCTGCGTGTTTATTTACTAAACATACAGCGAGGTCAGGTTTATGCTACATCCGGACTAGCGGGTTGATCCTCATGCTTCGCTTTCGTGCAGTCCAACAGGATTTTGGTTCTTCGTGCCACTTTTCCGCCAGCTCTGATACAATACACAAAAAACCTCCGAACGCTATCCATAATTAATCCTATGTGGGAAGCTGGGAAGGGATCAGGGAGCTCGGACAACTCTGGGCAAAGGAGGCGTACACCCTGAACAGCTCGCCAGTCCATCGCAGGTTTTTCAAAGTTTACACTAAATCTGAACTGCTTCAGAGCAGTGTGTGGGGCCGGCGGTGTAATGGTTAGGGTGCCTGGCTCATGATCAGGAGGTCGTGGGTTCGAATCCCCATTAGCCCCCCACTGTGCTAAGACCCCTGGGCAAGGTCTTAACCACGAGTGTGCTTCTGTCTACCCAGCAGTATAAATGGGTACCAGTAAAAAAAAAAATACTGGGAAGGTATCCTGCGATGGACTAGCGTCCCATCCAGGCGGAGTTGAACCCCTAGTCGCTTCACGCTACAGAAACCGGGGAAAAGCCCAACTGACTTACCTTCAGAGCAGTGTACTTCTGAAAGCCCAGAGTCTATACAGTCGCAAGTGGGCGGGGCAATGAACAGGAAGATATCTCGCAAAGCAGGTTTTATTGGATTCGTGCTTGACGATCATTCTGTTTCTCTCTCTGCGTAGTGTACGGTCAGTAGTCAGGGCGCGAGCCCATGTTCCACCCTGACCGACAGCACAGCGTCTCCCAGCGCCGAGAGCCCGTGTTCCAGCCTGGCGCTCAGCTCAGGATCAGTAGAGAGACCGTCACAGTGTTGCTCCGGACCCTGCAGCACCAGCTCCACCACCACCACCAACATCACCACACCCAGCTCCACACTGGAGAGCAAGGACAGCGGGATCATCGGTAAACACACACACGTGTATATTAATATATGCACACAACTCTAGTCTGTCTGATGGCTGAGTCATCGCTTGCTAAGACCACCTCTATCCCACGCTGAGATTACAGACCGAGCATCAAAAACAATAGCTCGAAAAAAGATCCCTGTCTCACTGCCCTTTATACGGCGTTCTCTCCAATAAAACATACTGAGAAAACATCAACGCTGCTCTATTATCATATTACAGGAACGTTGTAAAATCATACGGGACATGAAGGATAAATAAAAAAACTGTATGTTACAGGGTTGTAACTTTCATGGCGTTTCCCCCCTACTCTTAATAAACCCCTTAAAATTAATTCAGTTGGATATAAATATAAAAGTTGCTGCATCCTAAATAAGAAGAGAAATCATGTGATCTTATAAAATCTATATATCCGTTACAGCACCGTGGGGAAAAAGTGCAGGGTCATCCATGATAGCGCGTATACTTACTGGAGTGGAATGGATTCAGGGTGGGTTTGGCCCATTTTATCAACCATCCGAAGGAAAAAAAACAAAGAAAAGGAGTGCATGAGGGGAACAGAATTGAGTTCAGTGTCTAGCCCAAGGATTTAATCAAAAGAAGCAGAGAATAGAAATGACTTCAGACTTAATTTAAAGTCAGGGCACGTCAGAGATCTTCTGTGGTGTAGCTGTAGCTTCGAAATGCTGTTCTGGACAATCCTTATCAAATCAGATGCTTCAGACAGACGTCACGTGACATGGATTAAATGTTTTTAGTGTGGCGTCACACTATATACAGTGCAGTACACACTGCCAGAAGGGTAAATGGTTTTTGCTATAACCTCTAGGTAAGTTCTTGTTATTCAGCAAAGCCACGAATATGATATGAAAAAAAACAAACAAAAGTATACAGTTGGTGGTCACGTGGTATGAAGTAGAATCATTACATCAGGTAATAATATACTAAATAATCGGAAAAAAGATTATGCATAAAGGTACGGTATAGGTGTTCATGTGGTATGACTAAGGATCTCTATGTCAGTGAATATTGGGTGGGGGGGGGGGGCAACATGCATAAAGGTATATAGCTGGTCATGTGGTTTGAACTGCAATACCTATGAACAGGCAATGATAGAAAAAAATAAAGAAAAACACATGCATAAAAGTATAGGTGGTCATGTGGTATGACTTAGGATATATATTCCATATGTCAGGTATTAATCGGGAGAATGGGAAAAGAACATGCATAAAAGTATAGCTGGTCATGTGACATGATTTGGGATCCTTATGTCAGGGGAAAAAAGAAAAACATGCATAAAAGTATATGTGGTCATGTGGTATGACTTGGGATGTTTGTCAGGTAATAATAATAAAAAAATAATAGGGAAAAAACATGCACAAAGATGTAGACAGACATGTAATATGACTCTGATCATGTAGTATAACTGACCATGTGGTACGTCTGTGATCATGTGGTACATCTGTGATCATGTGGTTTGACTGTGATCATGTAGTACATCTGTGATCATGTGGTATGACTGATCATGCAGTATGACTGATCATGTGGTATGACTGTGATCATGTGGTATAACTGATCACGTAGTACGTCTGTGATCATGTGGTATGAATGATCATGCAGTATGACTGTGATCATGCAGTATGACTGATCATGTAGTACGTCTGTGATCATGTGGTATGACTGATCATGTGGTATGACTGTGATCATGTGGTATAACTGACCATATGGTACGTCTGTGATCATGTGGTACATCTGTGATCATGTAGTATGACTGATCATGTGGTATGACTGTGATCATGTAGTACATCTGTGATCATGTGGTATGACTGATCATGCAGTATGACTGTGATCATGTGGTATAACTGATCACATAGTACGTCTGTGATCATGTGGTATGAATGATCATGTAGTACGTCTGTGATCATGCAATATGACTGATCATGTAATATGACTGTGAGCATGTAGTTTAACTTACCATGTGGTATGACTGTGATCATGCAGTATGACTGATCATGTGGTTTGACTGTGATCATGTGGTATGACTGATCATGCAGTATGACTATGATCATGCAATATGACTGACCATGTAGTATAACTGTGAGCATGTAGTTTAACTTACCATTTATGACTGTGATCATGCAATATGACTGATCATGTAGTATAACTGACCATGTGGTATGACTGATCATGTGATATGACTGTGAACATGTAGTATAACCGACCATGTGATATGACTGTGATCGTGTGTATGACTTTCGATCCTTGTCAGGTAATGGAAAAAATAGTGAATAATGTGCATAAAAGTATAGTTGATCATGTGGTACAACTATAATCATATGGTATGACTTGGGATCCTTGTATAAGGTAATCATGGGGGGAAATAAAAAAAAGTCCATAAAAGTATAGGCGGTCATGTGGTATTACTTGGGATCCTTATCATTAAGATAAAGTTACTATGTACATTCTTATTGTGTCTTCTCTCGTCATATAATTGCATAAAAAGACATTAGTGGTTTTAAAACACTCACAGTTTTGCCACAGAGCTTGCTGGTAACAGTGATGTCCCAGCACTGTCCCTGAGTTGTGTTCTGGTAAAACTGGGACAGCCTTGTCTTTATTTCAGGTCTGCCTCAGTGTTGAAGTAGGACATGAGTACAGTTTTTTTTTTTTTTTTTTTTTTTTTTTTTTCACTCCCAAACTCGTGCCTTTTCTTTGGATGCAGTTAAGAAAAGGATGAGAGAGAGAGAGAGAGTAATGTACCAGTCATTAGTTTTATCACCTCAGAAGTCCATCATGATGAAACCTTAAGCACTGACCTTGTACTGACATTTTTTTTTCTCTAATTCCTCGTTTTTAATCTCTTCTAGCCACAGTGACGAGCTCAAGTGAGAACGAGGAGCGTTGCGGATCTAGTCTGGAGTGGGGAAAAGACTGTGGTGGGGGCGGAGGTGGTGGTGGTAGTAGTAGCGGTGGTGGCGGCGGCGGTGGGACCCTCAGAGACAGCAGTCATCACGTTCCACCACCTCAAGCCCCCATCGCTGTTGGAGACTCATTGGTCCCCAGTGATGCCCAGTCCCAGACTCGGACCGTCACAGCTGCCACAGACGGACACTCGTCGTACCACAGCACCTCACTGGTCATGCCAAGACCTAACTCAGTGGCAGGTGAGCATGCAATCACATCACTTCCTGTTCCAGATATGAATGAATTTATTAATGGTTAATTTACGGCATTACATAAGAGATATGTTACTTAGCGTGAAGTAATTCGGGTTATGTTAGAGACAGGCTTAACTTGCATGCTACTTAATCCTTAGTGTCTGAAATAACTCTTGTTGTTATGCTAACATCCGAACGCAAAACACTGGGAACGCTTGGATTTCTGTGCAGAACCACGCCCACTTCCCACTATCTCTGACCTCGAGTAGCACCATCCAAGATGGCCGACACACTCCACCACTCTCAGCTAGTGATAATGCATAATTCGACTGGTCTAGTATTATGGGACGTCTATGCTACGCACTTAGTAGCGAATCTCTAAGAGTGGGCCTCCGTCGTCTTGTGGGCGGCAACAAACGAAACGAAACCTCCATGTATGTCATACAGGTGATGATGAAGAGTGAATAGGCGAAGGTTTTGCTGCACTCTGAGCTCGCGGGGTAGCGAATGTAAACAATAACAAACTGGATTCTGGGAAGGATGAGCCGGCCCCTTCAATGATTTTACTCGCTGTGCTCTAGGTGACAGAGCAGGTCTTGGTTTTAGTTGGAAAATGGGATTTTAGTGCTGTGTTTTCAACCCAAATACCAGAGTGAGGATCGAAATCATCCGTGCGAGCGATATTTTTAGTTCATGACCGTTTTAAAGGACAGATTATTCAGAGTTCTTATGATTGGACAGTAGAGGCTTTTTGGGGATTTACTGTCCCTGAAACAAGTGTGTGTTGTGAGGGAATGAGATCGTCTTCCTTCTGTGTGAGCATGTGTTTCTCCCGAAGGAGGAAACTCACTGCAGCGTAACACCTCACTGA
The DNA here is from genome assembly GCA_039654325.1 of Tandanus tandanus. Classification (NCBI taxonomy): domain Eukaryota; kingdom Metazoa; phylum Chordata; class Actinopteri; order Siluriformes; family Plotosidae; genus Tandanus; species Tandanus tandanus. The sequence goes on from JBCNYH010000021.1 coordinate 1,184,739, forward strand.
TGCCGCTGCTGTCAGAAGGAAGGAACGTGTGCACTTTTCCTTTATAAAACATTCGAACGACATGACGGAGGGGAAAATGGGCGTGAATTTAATCCTAAACGAGTCTGGTTCATGCACACACACGTCTCAATCTGCCTCGTATGTATGAAAAAGATTCAAAGTGTCAACATACCGACGATTTTTAAGGATAAAGAGACAAAGTACCAGGATGTACCGTATAAAATTTTTAAAAATTATTTTGTTTTTTTGTTTTTTTCCAAATGAGCCTCAACCTGGCGATCAGCTTATCTGTGTTTTTGAGACTGTTAAGAGATGAAGCCGGTTAAAGCGAACAGACTCGTCCATGGGGACTCGAGTTCCCATAAAAGCTGCGTCAGGAGAGAGGAAGGTCGGCCATGTCTGTGAGAGAAGTGTGAACCTCCGTGTGACGGCAACACTCCACTTTTTCACTCCACTCACCCGTCCCCTCCTCCTCCTCTTCCTCTTCATCCCTTCATGATTGCAACGTGACGCTCCATCTGCAGAGATTACACGATTCAGACCGACGAGATTACACCGAGGACAGAGCAGAATGTGCTAGAAAAACAAAATGCATGCGTGGCTCGTGGAGTGTAGAGTCTACGATCTCGGGTTGGCGCTTTATTGATGCGTGTAAGAAATACTAAATCGTAAAATTGTAAGACTGCATTAGTTGTGGTGTGTGTGTGTGTGTGTGTGTATATCTATCAGCTTCAGTAAAGGAGGCATGGTCTGTCTGTCACTCACAATTAAGTGGGTGTGGCTATTTTTTGTAAGGAAGGCATGGCACTTGTGCCTGTCAATCTCAGTGGAGAAGGTGTGGCCTCTGTACCTGTCTGTCTCTGTGATGGAGTTGCAGCATGTTTGCTTGTCAGTCCCATTGAGTGGGCGTGGCCTTTTTACCTGTCACTCCAAATGAGGTTCTTACTTGTTTAAACTGACAGCCAGAGATGCCACGCCTTCTTCAATGAGGCCTCTGTTTCCGTACAAGCCCAACTTCCACTATGGTCGGCGTCAGTTAACAACTGTTTATCCTTTTTCTTTCAATCAGTTAGCTTTAATTAGGGCGATATCATATCGCAGTGCATTCTCATGAGAACTTTCTCTCTCTCACTCTTTCACTCTCTCCAGCCACCAGCAGCACTAAGCTGGAGGAGTTGACGTATCTGGACGAGCAGCGAAATACCCCCACGCGTTCGTCCCTGCGTGGACCGTGGCATGGAGCACACACCAGCGGTCGCAGCCAGGAAAACAAAGGTACCCCGCTTATTTACACCTCGACAAGTTTCAAGAAACCTGAATTTAGCGTCCTAACCGTCACTTTTGTATGTAACCCCTTCGCAGCGCGTTTCACGGCGTATAAATCGGTAGACATCATGCTGAAGCCGTTGCTGTTTGAGGTTCCCAGCGTTAGCAGCACAGACGCCACGTTCGTGGGTCGTGAGTGGCTGTTCCAGCGTCTGGAGGAGGTCTTGACGGGTGACGGGGAGGCGGGGCCTGAACGCGGCGCCGTCGTGGTGGGCAGCGTGGGATTCGGAAAGACAGCGGTCATCTCCAGACTCGTGGCTCTGAGTTGTCACGGCAGCCGGATAAGACAGATCGCCTCTAACAGCCCTGGAGCTTCGCCGAAGAGTAAGGAGGCTCCTGCACATATGCCGCAGCGCATACTTGACCTCCTTTTTAGTCAGTGCTGGTAACTGTGTGTGTTGCAGGTGGAGGAAGAGGAAGTGACCACTCCAGTCATGGCAGCCAGCTGAACCCGCCGTCTCAGAGCCCTCACCGTAGCAGCAGCTGCCCTCCGACCCCCGACACACACCGGCACAGAGAGGAGGCCGTGAAGCGCCTAGCCAGCAAGGTCCAGTACACCGGCGCTCCCTTTTTCTCATGATGTGTATTAAGAGTTTAATGTGTAAAATATTTAGTATTTGGATCGAAAAACCTGTGAAGTTACTCAGCCACAGACGCGCTGTACGTACAGTACTGCTGCACTGTGTGGGTTTTTAATCACGCAAACCAGAGACACTGTTGTATTGATTTCTTCTTCAAAGAACATGAGGTGGTAAATATCAAGCATACGGTCAGCAAAACATTTTGGAGATTTAAATGTATTTTTATACACCCTGTTAGTGTTACCTAGGAAAGACATTACAATAGACACTACAATGGTCCAGTATATAATAATCATTTTATCTACTATTGATACTATACACCATGTTACAGTGTGTGTATTCTATTCTAATGTTATGATGTAATCATTTTATAAATTAACATTATTACACATTAATATATAATTTACACTTTTATTTGTTATACTTTAGCTGTTTAATGTACTATAACATAATATACTACACTATACTACATTTTTAGCTACTATACTACGCCACTCTGTACAATAACATACTAAAATATAACTTACATTTAATAATGTACCACACTATGCTAAACTTTTTAGCTACTACACTTCACCATGCTGTTCACTAACATACAGTGTGATGTTATATACTCTGCGATACTAAACATTTTGGCTGCTATACTACAGTATACAGTACCTTGTCCCTATCTTATCTACTATGGTACATACTGTACTACTGTACTTTAGCTATTTATCTCTTCTAACATACTATACTGCACCATGCTACATTTTTAGCTACTACACTACACTACACTGTGCACTAAAATACTGTATGATTTTATACTATACTCCGCTATACTAAACATTTTTAGCTACTAATCTACACTATATGGTACCTTATCCTCTGGTATACTGCACTATACCTATCCATCTCCTTTAACATACTATACTACACTATGCTAAACATTTTAGTTATGATACTACACTATACTGTGCTCTAACATACTGTATGATGTTATACGTTATACTATACTCCACTATACTACAAAGGGTTTAGATACTATATTAGAGTACTCTAATCTGTACCTTATTCCCATTTTATTTACTATATTATACTGTACTATACTTTTACCTATTTATCTCCTAACATACTATACTACACTATGCTACATTTTAAGCTACTATACTACACTATACTGTATGATGATATATTATACTCCGCTATACTAAACATTTTAGCTACTTTTCCACATTATATGGTACCTTGTCCCCGTTTTATCTACTATGGTATATAAACTTTATGCTATATACAATATATAAACGTTTATACTATACTTTAGCTACTTATCATCTATAACATACTACACTAAACTTCTACTATACTGCACTATAGCTATTATATCTATCTACTGCACTCTGCTGTACTATACAGTCTAGTAGCTGTTTATCGACGGTACGGTAGTATATTTATTTCCTCTACTGTTCCATACAATACTACACTATACTGAACTGTACTTTTACTATACTTGTGCTATAGCGTACAGTACTACACTGTATTACACTCTGGCTATTTTATTTACTCTACTATACTACCAATAGGTGTTTATCTACCATACTGTGGTGTATTATATATATATTTTTTTCTACTATTGCATGCTATACTATACTTGTACAATACCTTTAGTTATATTATCTGCTATACTAGAATATGATGCATATTCATATCTACTTCCTATATTACATTACACTATACTATACTGTTCTGTACTAAACTATCCCTGTTTTATCTACTCTACTATACGTTTACAATATTTTAGCAATTTTATTTAGTATATCATACTGCACTATGCTATACTTGCCCTATTGTGTTGCTGTTGCTATTGTATCTACTCTATTGTACTGTGCTGTACTATCTCATCCAAAAGGTCTTTTATATGTACTGTACTGTAGTATATTATAGTTATCTATTTTTTATTTACTGTACTACCCTTTACTGTACTATAATTTTTAAAATATAAAACTATTCCATTTTATGTACTATGGTAGTAAGTTAGGTAAGCTACATTATACTTTACCCATTCAATCTGCTATATCATACCATACTACACTATAGATTCTTGTCTACTACGTTATAACTGTACGACAGTAAAGTATGATTATACTATAGTACACTGTGCTATATTTGGAGTGTGATAGTACAGATTTAAGTGTACGTGTATGTCAGTAATGAGCTCTGTGTCTCACCCTGTGAATTTGGTGAAAATCGGAGGGTGTCAGTTTCAGTGCATGGGTTTGTGATGCTTGTAGTATTCTCGCGAAGTCTAGTGTACTAGCTAGCAATGCTAATGAGGTTAAAAATAGTAGCAACTGGCATTTAAGAGGTTAAACAAGTGGTTGATTAGTGCAAATGAAAAATGTTAAAGCTCAGCGATTAATGGGACACATGCACGTCTCGAGTCTCGGTCGTGGAATTACGAACTGCGCAAATGTTTTTGTTTAAACATCAGAATTCGTTTCAGACTGAGCGCCGTGAGAATTGAGCTTGTGCGCTAGTGATGACACAGCATGCATTTCAAACGTTTCTGCCATTTGCTTCACAGAAAGGAAAAAAAAAAAACCTGTGCATCTGAGATCTAAAATATGATTGTGACTGAAAAGCAGCACCTCCCATGCAGTTCTGACACCTTGCTCCTGTTGAGCTGTGTGTGTGTGTGTGTGTGTGTGTGTGTGTGTGTGTGTGTGTGTGTGTGTGTGTGTGTGTGTGTGTGTGTG
>JBCNYH010000021.1:1194089-1210211 GCA_039654325.1 Tandanus tandanus
CTCCCCCCCCCCCCCCCCCCCCCCCCCCCCCCCCCCCCCCCCCCCCCCCCCCCCCCCCCCCCCCCACGACAAATGAATCGATGGTAGTAACAGATATTTTATTTTGAATCGTAACATGGTTGGTGATGATGGTGATGATGACGGTGGTGGGATACTATTTGATGTGGCTCATCGTGCTAATTTGTTGCGCAGGAGCGGACACGCCCTGATGGCCTTCATGCTCTCTCGGCAAGAAGGGAAGCTGAACAGGCAGCAGACCATGGAGCTCGGTCACCACATCCTCAAAGCACACATATTCAAGGTAGAGAACATGCGCTGCAGGACGCACACCTCCCTTTCTGAACCCTGGTTAACTGATTGTACTGTTCGTACTGAGTACATGGTGTACACGGTGCAATGATTAAACTTTATGCTTCGAGCAACAGAAACGCTAGGAGTCGGATAGCCACCGTGTGAAATTTATTAAATAATTATAATTAAAAGTGTGAAGGTGAAAAAAAGAGTATGTACGTATTTAGAACCCTCTTCCTACATCAGGCAACGTTTATATACATGTAAAAGCGCTGTGTTTTTCAAAATACACATCGTTTTGTCTTTAAATATATAAACATTACTTCAAAAATGAAAGTTGTTTCTTTATTCAGGTGTTGTGTGATAGTAGTGTTCATTATTAGATTTACATTTATGGCATTAAGGAGACACCCTTATCCAGAGCAACCCCCATTTATCATTTTCATACAACTGAGCAGTTCAGGGCCTTGTTCAAGGGCCCAACAGTGACAGGCTTGAACCCCCAACCTTTGGATCAGTAGTTTGGACTGCTAGTGCCACTGCTATTAGTGATAATTAGAGCTGCAGAATTCCAGGAAATTTCAAAGCTGAGGCTGGGGATAAACTGGAGAATTCCGAAATTTGCAGGTTAACGGAATTTAAATGTAGTTTTCTTGCGGCAAAATGCTGGTTCAGAGAACCAGATTTAAAGCAAATAAGGTTGAATTTCTACCCTGTAGTGAGCATTCATACATAAACAGAATTATTTGTATTAACAACCACAAATTTCCACATAATTCCAATATATATCCATAAATTCCCATACATCCTTATGGATTCTCATGGAAATTCCCATTTCCAACTTGGATTATTTTGTATAATTCCTCATATTGCATTCCGCAGAATGTTTCCAGGATTTTTTTTTCACCCTGTAACCCTAGTGACAATAGAAATAGATGAAGGCTCTCGAAATAATAATAATATAAAAATTATAATCTAATAGAACAGTGACATCACTAGAGATTCCTTCTCACGCTACAGATCTTGTACCATGAATCTTTTCTGGATCGTATTAGAGGGTGTTAGAGATCCTTTTGTTTTTTCTGCGCAGGGACACAGTAAGAGGACGGGCGTGTCGTCTAGCGTTCTGCAGGCCCTGTGGATCAGTAACAGTACAGACAGTCTCTCCGCTGCTCTTTCCTCCCTCAGAAACCTCTACACACCCAACGTCAAGGTGAGTCAACACCCATCCCCCCACCACACCCACACGACTTCACCTCCCTGTCCTTCACACAATGAAGTGAGCAGTTAGAGTGTGAATCCCGCCCGCCAATCCTGTACGCCGCGAATGTCAATCAGTCGGAAAGGAAGCCGCTTGACGCCGCTGAAAAAAAAAACATGAACGTAATTAGATTTATTCATTAATTCTGTTCTGTTAACCGCCTAAGCTCTGATTTCCGTCCGTCCTCCCGGTAATGAAACGTGTCACTTTGTTTGGATGTGCGTGTACGAGCGCGCGTCAGAGTCCCGGACAGTTGAAGGGCAGCTCGTTAATTCCGGCGGTGTGTTTAAATAAATAAATGAGATTCCGTTTCCTCTGCTCTCGCCGCGTCTCGCATCATAATCGAGCTTCAATTACCGGCCGAGCCGAGCAATCAAAAGAGGCTGCCGCATTTCATTTAGCCGTGACACGCGTCCGAGCGTCACGTTCACCCAGAAAGCACCCCTCGTACGCTTCAGAGGGATCTTCTAACTTGTTTGTGTTGGAGGAGTTTGCTCTCATTGCTGCTGACAGTATTCAAGACCAGGTTAAAACTACATTTTTTAAGGGGCTTACAGCCAAGTCAAGTCAAGTCAGAGTGTAAAAGAGTGGTGGTATTGTTCATCCTTACAGTGTAATCTGTGTGTATGTGATATGTTTAAGTGATACAGAGGCTTATTTTAACATAAATGACCATAAAAAGCACAAAACTGGGTGATTTTATTCCGTGGATTACTAGCGGGTTCTGAACCAATGGTTAGCAGGCGTGGAAGTGACGTGAATGCGTTAGGCGCGGTTGTCCAGCACAAGTAAGCAAGCAGATCTATTCAGCGAGTGACAGCATGTTCAAGAAGCAACTACGGCAGCAATTTGGAGGAAATGGGTGTAAACGGTGACCTATTTGAACCAGACAGGGAGGAGTCTCTTGTGGAGACAGTGAGACGTCACTTTCTAGTGACTCTGAGGACGAGAACGCTGCCAGAGAGGAGCATGACGGTGAATCCAAAATGGTTTACGCAGCTAACGTTTCGCCGTGATTTCTGCGCTTGTTGTTTGTGCAGCTCAGCACTGGACCATAATGTGTTATGATGCACAGGGTCAGTGACGTAGCCCAGCCAATCAAACAAGTTTGTGTCACTACCAGGCTGGAACAGCCAATCAGAGGGGCAACATGTCTCTGAGCACGCCCAGTGTCGCAGCACTCACACGTACTTTCACAAGGGGCATGGACTGATCTTGCTGGAAGGAACCGCTTATATTATACGTGATCCCTTTAAAGAGCTAGTAGCACTAATTCACCATAGGTACCCTTTAAGGAGACCCTAGCCAAGTCAAGACCCACATTTTTATTGGAGGCCACATTTATATGGGAATTTAGGCCAAGTCAAGACCGAGTCTTAAGGTTGACAAGGCCAAGTTTAAATTTAAGCTTAATTTTAAGAGGCTTACAGCCAAGACCTAAATTTTTATGGAGGTCGAGCACAAATAAAGACTACATTTTAAGCCTATTATTTAGGCCAAACATTGAGGGGGCTCAGGTCATAGTCAAGATCAAGTTTTTATGGGAGTTGGGGCGAAGTTAGGGCTAAAATTTAAGGGAGTTCAGGCCAAGTCAAGACTACGTTTTTTTTGTTTGTTTGTTTTTTTTCCCCAAGACCCAGTTGTTACGGGGGTTCAGGCCAAGTCTAAACAATGCTTTCAGCAGGTCAACATTAAGCAAACCAAGTCCCGGTTTTTAGGAGGGCTGAGGCCAAGCAGGACTGATATTTATGGAGGACAAAACAAAGTCAAGTCTGAGTTTTTAGGTTGAGTTTGATCGCTTGTTTAAAAGCCACTCATTACAAAAACTATTCAAACCTGGGTTTTTGCCGCACTGCAGTTTCCCAGTCAGTCACTAATACCAGTGGAGTTTAGTCACTACAAACCCAAGACTTTCCGATCCAGAACCTGTCTCCTCCTGTTCCCACAGGTGTCACGGCTACTGATCCTGGGCGGAGCGAGTGTGTGTTACCGCACCGAGGTGCTCAACAGCGCCACCATTCTGTGTGTACAGTCTCACTTGGGTCATCTGGAGATGGTGGCTCTCCTGTTAGAGTTTGGGGCTCCAGTGGACGGAGCGTCCGAAAACGGCATGACGTCTCTGTGTTACGCCGCAGCCGCCGGACACCTGGCCGTGGTCAACCTGCTCTGCAGAAAGGGGGCAAAGGTCAGTCGAGATGCCCCTGCTTCACAATATCTGACTCTCATTTAGTGTTATTAATCAGACCTGTCAGGATGAAATGGGTGTCCTAGTTTAAGACGGTACAGCGACCCAGAAATCAAGTACACGTTTTATTCCTTAAGCGTAATAATATTAAGTGGTGTATTATAGTGTGCTGCTGAAAATAGTGTGGTGTTATGAATGCACTCCATTTGTGCACACTGGCTTAGGAAATTAAGCCTGATGCTAGGGCGTAGCAAATACCGTAAATGATCTCATCAGAATTCAGACTAAACTTGTGCACCAGGTGGATCACGCGGATAAGAGCGGACAGTGCGCGGTGGTTCACGCCGCTCTGAGAGGTCACGCCGACGTACTGCAGTATCTGCTGGAACAGGACTGGAGCTCAGACCCCGCACAGACGGAGCAAAGCCTCAAGAGCAGAGTCGTGCAGCAAGCCTTCATCGCTGCCTCCAGCACGGGACACGTCCAGGTAACGCACACGTGCACAAAAACACAAACACTTTCCACATGATCTGAAGGTCAGGGGTTCAAGCCCCAGTACCACCAAGACAGCACTTTGGGCCCCCTGAGCAAGGCCCTTAACCCTCAGTTATATACTCTGGATAAGGGCGTCTGCTAAATGTCATAAATGTAAGTGAAAGGCACTCGTTTTGGGTTTTAATGAATCGAGTCCGTTATGTGATGCACGTTCATCCACAGGTGCTGAAGAACTTGCTGGCTCTGAATAAGCCTGAGCTCAGTGTGCAACTCGACGGCCAGGACACCCTCTGGGGAGAGACAGGTGTGGTGGTGGTGTATGACCGTGTAAAAATATTCCTGAATCATCAGTCGAATAGCGTTCCCTCCGTGCGTGTATGAGCAGTCCCACTTGTCTCGTGTTTTTAGCTCTGAGTGCCGCTGCTGGACGGGGCAAGCAGGAAGAGTGTGTGTACCTGCTGGAACAGGGAGCGGCAATAACGCAGCCCAACCGCAGGGGCGTGACTCCCGTTTACACGGCCGTGAAACACGGACACGCACAGGTGGGGAAGTTATACCATGGCTTAAAGCTTCATTATTTATAAAAGTGGTTAAAAAAAAAAAACCCCAGCTCAGTTTCATTCTGTGGAGGTTTCTGAGGTTTAATAGAATATAATAGAATATAATTCTATTCAATCATATTATATTATAGGGTGTAAAATAGTGGTGGTAGTTTTGATTTGATCTTCTCTGATTTTCACCAGATTCACAGGGTACAATAAGGGTGTCAGGACTAACACAGGGGTGCATTTAATTTTGTTCGATCGCACTCCAAAGCTGAGACCACGGATATCATAATATAGTGTAGTGTAAAAAAAATTATAAAATTCACCGTGTGTGTTTGGGAGGTCAGGACTGCACTTAGTTTAGTCCTATCAGCCTCCAGAGCTGAGATCCGATCCTGTTTTTTTATATACTATACTCAGTAATACATGTTTAGGATGCTAGACTTCAGTCACACACACACACACCCACACACACACACACACACCCCCGGAGCGTTTAATAATACAGTGGAACAAAGTGAGTGGTGGTTGTATTTCCTGTCTCCTGTTGTAAGGTGGTAGAACTTCTGCTGCAGCACGGCGCCGAGGTGGAGACCTCCGACAAACATGGCCGCTCTCTGCTGATGGTCGCGTCCAGCGAGGGTCACGCGACCACCGTAGACTTCCTTCTCTCGCAGGGTGGGTCCGCCGACCGAGGATAAACAGACATGATCCCAGAGGTGCCGTGTGTAACTTTTCCAACGTGTGATGCAGGTGGGTGCATGACGGCAGTGGATAAGGAAGGCCTGACCGCGTTGAGCTGGGCGTGTCTGAAGGGCCAGAAGAGCGTGGTGGAGCTGCTGGTGGAGAGAGGAGCGCAGATCGATCACGCGGATAAGCACGGACGCACTCCTCTCGACCTCGCAGCTTTTTATGGAGACGCCGATATAGTGCGTAGAGAACGTGTTTACAGTTATATAACCATCTCGTACTTCACACACCTGGGCACGATCGATCGATTAAGCCTTAGATCACATGATCCGAGTGTGTGAAGTGTAAAAGTTTGTAGTGTATTAACAGTGAACGTGTGTGTGTGAGACTGTGGCGTGTTGACGTTTCCATTCTGCCGCCGCCACAGGTGCACTACCTGGTGGAGCGTGGCGCTGTGATCGAGCACATGGACTACAGCGGCATGCGGCCGCTCGACCGCGCCATCGGGAGCCGCAACACATCAGTCGTCGTCACTCTGCTGAAAAAAGGGGCCAAGCTGGGTAAGTCGAGTGTTAGGATATCTTGCGCGTGAAGATATCTCACAAGCATTCGCGTTTGCACCAACACGCACATAGAACGCACGCGGTTCTCTCTTCTTCCCCTTCGCACTCGCTGCTCTTTTCCTCTGCTGAGTCCTAAATGTAACGGAAACGAGGCCAGATTTATTCCCGACGTCGCGCATGCCCGCTGAGCCACTGGCCCACGCGGTAAGTGGGGCGGCAGTGATGTATGAACCGTCATTACCATCAGGGCTTTTTTTTTTTTTTTGTCCTTATTACATCTGCAAGAAATGAATCAGGAAGAATTATTTCTGAACGTGCAGTTTAAAACAATGATGATGATGATGATGATATAGGAAGTGTGTTTAATCAAACAAATCAATAATAATAAGAGAAAGTTCCCAACTCTTGCTTTAATCACACACCCTTTGATCTTGTAGAGGAATGACGACAGCGGCGGTTGGCTTACGGTTGTAACTCGCGTCCGTGGGTTCGGTGTCAGATGTAAATATCGTTGTGACCCAACCACAAAGTAAACAAAAACAACAGAATGCGTAAAAGTCCGTCTCCGTGACTCATTTCTCCCTGAGTCATTTTGATTTAAAAAAAGAAAAAAGAAAAAAAAAAGGTATTTTTAGGAAGTTCTTTAGATCAAAATAAAATGATTCACGTATCGCTGTCTCCTCACTCGGCATGCGTCAGACTGATCCGTATCCAGGCCTGCGCCGCGTTCTTACCCTGTTTCACGTCCGACTTCAGTCTGAGACCAGATGGACAGAAAAACGTGGTGCGTCCTGCTCTAGTTATCCTCGCAATCTTTTTTTTTTTTTAATTTTTATTTTTTTTGCTGAAATCAAAACCCACTGACCGCCGAACCGCTCCGACCACGGAAAGCTCCGACTGAATTAGCATTAGCCAACCGCTCCACAAAGCCGTAATCAGAGAGCGGGATAAGTACAGACCGGGCTGCGTTTTCACCCGTGCCCATGCGCCTTACATCATTTCCTCTAAATAAAAATTATTATAGGAGAGTCCGAAAATAGCCTCCTTTCCATTTTCAGACGAGGCGGTCCCTTTTGATCAGGCATCAGATTGTCTGCGCGGGAATACGCAGTGTGTTCTATAAGCATGTAATCAGGATTAAAGGTGCGGTCTGTGATATATATATTTTTATTTTTTCCCCCAGTGATTAAAGGTGTGGTAAGGACTTTCAGAAAATCAGAACTTTCATAATATTTAGTTGCATATATAATAAGTTCTGGCATTAGATGAAAAAAATAATATATATATATATATATATATTATATATCTATCTATCAGAACCGAAGGGTTCTTTAACGCACCATGTGACCACGAGGCGGACCAACACCCCCCAACCAATCAGAACAGAAAGCACTACTTCTGGCAGTAGCATTCAGGGATTCTACCACAGGGATGTGTTTTGGGGACATGGATTTAGAGGGAACTCTGAATAACATAATAGATGCTAAAGTTATTAACCGCACCTTTAAACGCTTTCAGGTAATCAGAACGTGTGTGTGTGTGTGTGAGAGAGTGAAGCTTGTCAGGGGTGAATCTGGTCCTGTGTTCTGTGTGTGGTTCTTCACTCCTCCCTCTCTCATCACTTCTCTTTCTTTCTTTTTGGCCCTCGCTTCCCGGCTGCTAAAGGGTACCGAACGTCTCCCTATGATCGATCAGGTACAAGCTTTAGGTAACTCTTCTCAGGCCAGTCTCGTTCACAGTAAGAAGAAAGAGGGGGAGGCGGTGAGGCAGGCGGGGCTCATTTCTTTTCTTTTCTCCGCTTCTTTCTTTCCTCCGCTCCGAAGGAAACGCCGCCTGGGCCATGGCCACCTCTAAACCGGACATCCTCATCATCCTGCTGCAGAAGCTGATGGAGGAGGGCAACCTGCTGTACAAGGTCAGTCACGAGCAGCTGATTGTTTTTATAGAGATATATATTTAGGGAGGTGTTTGGTTGAGTCACTCACTCAAGGCTGCTTGTTCGTTCTCAGAAAGGGAAGATGAAGGAAGCGGCTCAGAGGTACCAGTACGCGCTGAGGAAGTTCCCCAGGGAAGGGTTCGGGGAAGACCTCAAGGCCTTTCGGGAACTCCGGGTCTCGCTCTACCTCAACCTGTCGCGCTGCCGCCGCAAAACCAACGTGAGTCATGCTCAGCGTATCTGTCCTCATACAGCGGTCGACTCCAAAAATTACACTCCGGCCCCCCCATTGCTGATTATGGTGCAGGATTGAGCCCCTTCCTAAATTTCTCTTGGAGGACCCTACATCTGTCTATCCATCAGTCTGTCTCTCTTTCCCGTTGGCTGTTTCTCTGGTTTATGTCTCTACCTACCTACCTGTTATGTAACGAGGTCAGAGACACTTCTCCTCCTCCTCTTCCCCCTCGTTTCACGCTTCCTTTCATCTATAGATTTGTGCAAATCGAATCCGCCAGTTTCTTCCCGCACTACCCGTACACAATATGCCCAAAAGTTTGTGGACACTCCTGTGTGTTTCTTAATGGTTGGACTCCAGGTCTTGTTCCTCGTCTCTCTCTTCTGGGAAGGTGGTCCACTAGATTCGAGTGTGGGTGTGGGGATTTGTGATCATTCATCCACAAGAGCATTACTGAGGTCAGGCACTGATGTCAAGTGGGGACACCTGGGGCATTCTAGTTCATCCCAAACGCGTGCAGCGGCGTGTGAGGTCAGTGCACCGTGCAAGCGACTCACGTTCCCAACAGCAGACGAAGCGATTCTGCACAACTTTGTGCCTTCAACTTTGGGAAGAAGCTGCATTTGGCTCTGATGGTCACTATGTGTGTCTTCATTTGGATGGTTGGGATCCTGAAACCATCCATTTTCTGTCGTAACTTCCTTGGAGGTGCAACGAGGTTTTGGTTACCGTTCTCCAGGTGATTATGGTTGAATTATTGTCATTCCTAGTCAGTCGCGCACCCTGCCTCCTACTACTGCCCACACTAATGAACACCACCAACAGGCTACACCTTCACGTTCTGCAGATAGACGTGCCCCTTTACCCAGAATTATTCTACTCATGTCCGCTATTAAAAAGAGATTTGCCTCAAGCTGCTAACATGATTGCTGAGCTAACGTGAGTATGACTGTAAACTAGGATTGAGAGAAATGTGGGGTTGGGGGGGGATTTGGCTTCCCCCCCCCGATACCTGCTGGTGATCATGGCGTCAAAAGGTATACTGGCGATTTTAATACGATATTCCATCATTAAACATTTAAAGGGCGTCGTTATCCGCAACCGTTATGGATCCTCGTGATAATTTTGACCTCCTACTCAAGGACAGAATCCCAATAAATGTGTGTCTCACTCAGCAGTGCTGCAATAGAGAAAAGGGATTTAAGGGGAAAACCGAGAGGGAGGGAGGGAGGGAGGGAGGGAGGGGGGCTTAATGAAATCCTCCACCATTATAATTAAATAGTTCATTACTGCATTATTATTTTACTTCCACTGAATGGTGTACAAACATCTTAAACGCTGCATCTGGTTTATAATCACATTCATGCTTTCCCCTCGTTACTTTTTCATTTGTTCCCTCCCTCTCTCTCCCTCCCTTCCCCTCCCCAGGACTTTGGCATGGCAGAAGAATTCGCCACTAAGGCTCTGGAACTGAAGCCGAGGTCGTACGAGGCGTTTTACGCTCGTGCTCGAGCGAAGAGAAGCAGTAGGTGAGAAGTTTCACGATGCACCACGTACATTTTCATTAATACCGGAACTGTGCCAGTGACGGCGACCTCGACACGCCATGTAGATGCACTGGGGTTTACAGTCGTCATTAAAAATACATCGATCTCCACCCAAACGCACCGACCCTACAGATCTCAGTGTCCGATCGCACTAACCGTTCTCCTTTCCGTTCCGTCCCTCTCAGGCAGTTCGCGGCGGCGCTGTCCGATCTCTACGAGGCGGCGCGTCTGTGTCCCAGTAACAGAGAGATCAGACGCCTGCTGAACCGTGTGGAAGAAGAGTGCCATCAGCGCCCGGGTGGGAAACACGCGTCATCGCACGCTCATCCCTCGCAGCACGAGGAAGAGGAGGAGGATGACGACGACGACGATGTTGAGGATGACGACGAAGAGGAAGAGGAAGCCGTATCGGTTCGGGCGCCTCACAAGGGCTGCGAGAGCCTCGGGATGAAGCTGGTGCAGGTGGAGGAAGATGAGGAGAAGAGGAAGGAGAACTGGCAGCAGAGCCGAACTCTGCCCGACTCTCTGGGCCTGGCGCAGTCGGGCCACCAGTCGTTCTCCCCGTCGGCTCACAGACGCGTCCCGTCCAGGCAGGCTCAGAGCGTGAAAAGTCGAGAGAACCACGGCCACCACAGGTCCTGCCTGCACACCAGGGAGCCGCTCAGAGACACCCAAGGAGGCACGGGGCACCTTGGTCACCTGGACACCCTGCCGCTGGCACCAGAGGGTGCTCCAGAGTGCAGGTCCGAGTTCAGCCGCAGCAGCAGCATGCGAGTGTCGAGCTCCGCCAGCAGCCTGGCCTTCACCGGGATGCACTCGGAAAACCGCAACCGCAGCTCTGTCTCCAACGAGAACGCCGCCGACACGCAGACAAGGCAACACGACCACAAACCACGGCCTTTCATGGGCATCACGGACAAGACCGCGCGCTTCCACCAGCAACCTCTGCTGCCACCACTGCACAGTCACAGCTGGCAGGGTCACGGCCCGGAGGAACTGTTGCAGGGACTGACCTGTGACCTCCAGTACCCTAAAACAGGTAGTGCCGCCTACCAGGAGACCTTCCATAACGGCACGCACGCAGGAGAGCTGCACTCCGCCAAGCAGCACAAGCAGGCCAACTTGGCGCGGGACAACCCCATCCTCATCAGCTCCATCAAACCTAAACGCTCCTTCATCGAGTCCAATGTGTAACGGACGTCACCGTGGAGACCGCCAAGCAAAAGCAAATAAATAAATTAATTAAAAAAAGCACAAACTTAAAAGTAACTAATACATCAGGCTTCGCTTTTACCTACGCCAGCGATTTACCGCCACGGCGCAGAAATACGGCTTTATTCAGGAGTTACTACCCAATAGGTTTAACTTAACCGGACGAACGTCGTGTACTGTAATAATAATAATAATTATTCTACGTTTAAGTAAAGGGTTTCCTGTAGAACTCTTCTATAAGGGCAGTTAACACTTTGATGCCCTGATCAGGAGCCACTGCAAGACCATCACGCTAAACACGGTGAGTAAAACATAAGATTTAGCATCTGTGATTATTAACACTGAGGCTGTTATTACAGTGCTGATGCCGAGCGCACTGTTCCTCCTGACGTGTGTGTGTGTGTGTGTGTGTGCTGTATAGTACAGTGCATTTCCTTCTCATCCTCCCTACTTGCTAAAATATCAATTAATTTATTTATGGCTTCGACGGCTTAGTTTATTGTTTAAAAACCTTTTATATTGTTATTTTTGCGCAGCGTTACACATTAAAAAATCAGAATCTTTGGAGAAATGATGCTTCAGGTTCACATATGGCTGAGCACAAAAGTTTGTGCACCCTGAAAATATTATTATTATTATTATTAAGGTACATTAAGGTAAGAATCACGAACCAATCAGAATAGACGCAGCTTCCTGTACGTTTTCTATACCGAGATCTTTCACACCTACGTCCCGTGAGGGGACGCAAACTTTTACACTCAGCCGTGCGCGAGCGTTGGTTTATAAAGAAAAGCGAACCGTTTCAGGTTTCAGCGAGACAGATCACGTTTTAAGAGATTATTTTGTATGTATATTATCTGCGTCCGGTTCCATAACAACACTGTTACTGATTGTATTTCAACTTTGCTGCATTAACGCGACAATAAAGGCCCATTTCAAGCACCGGCTGATGTTTGTGGTGATGTATTTGACGAGAACATGCCGTATAAAGGAGAAAACCATGTCACCGAGTTGAATTTTATTTTATTAAAGAGAATCCAGCTCTAGGAAAGTGCAGTCACATTCATGAATATACACAGCTCTCTAATCTGAACCAGCATTACGGATCTACGTGCGTTGTGATTGGTTGCGTTGTCTCAACATTCATTCATCTAACGTTAATACTCCGCCGCAAACCGCCATATCTAGTTTACGTATAATTTGAAGTGCTAGCATAAAGAATCAGCGTGTTTAAATGCAAGGTGTGTTTGTGTGGAACGGCGTGGCGGTGCAGCCAATCACAGACGTGTAATAAAATATAGCACAATTAATTATAAAAATAACTTCTCTTTAAGACTCCATTCATCATTCGTGTTACGATTAAGACGTTCATTTCTACACGATATACTGATATCCATGTTCAGCATTCAGATTCTCGGTACTCGGGTAGAGTTCTGTTCAAGATAAATGAACATTATGAAGCGTAATTAAACACGTATATCGCGAGAGAGCATTATCTTTTTTCTTTTTCACCTGGGTCTATTTCGCGGAGTAAGCGGGGATCTAGACGAGGACGGAAGGCCAAGCCGAGCTCCTCGGCGAGCTACGCTGCCTGTGCTCCCGGCGTTCCTGATCAAGTCATTCCAGAGTTAGTTACTGGTGTGCAGGGTGAGGGGCGCGGTCCTGCTGCGTGTGGCTGATCACTGACTGCTGGTCCAGCGGTAGATGGCCATTTTGAGCGTGCGGTTGGGAGTGAGCAGCGTGGTCTGCAGCGGCAGGTTGGTCATGGGGCTGGAGCGGTTCTTCGTCTTGATCCAGCTCTCGATGGCATCGCGCTCGTATGAGTAACCATCTGCAACACACACACACCCTGACCTTACTTCAATGTTCCATTAAATATCAATACACTAATTATATCTGGCTACCTGTATAATAATAATAATAATCTCTCGTCATCTATCCCGAAGACTGTTGGGGCGCCACAGATGACTTAGCAACTAGCCTTCTCCACTGCTCTCGATTCTCTGACTTTCTCATTGCGTCACTCAGCGCCAGACCCGTCTATTCCGCAATATCCTCCCATCTTTTTCCGTCCTCCGCTCCTTCTGCCTCCTTGCACTGTGCCCTGATGATCCTGAGACGTGCCCGTACCATTTCACTTTACACTTTATTAAGCGTTATGCTGTTTTAAATAAATAAAAGGGGGGAAAACAATTATACTAAATCTGCTGTACAATAAATTTGGCTATGAATAAAATGAAGACAAAGAAAATCACAAAATATCACATCCATAATCATTCAAAGGGAAGTATATAACAAAATCAAAATATTTTTTCTCTTCCTGTGTGTATTTTTTTTATTTTAAAAATCCCTCTGTAATCATCACACAAGACTAAAATGGCTATAAATAAAATTAAATATGTATTTTTAGATCATGTTTTCTAAAATAGAATGAAATGATGAATGTGTGTGTAATATATATATATATATATATATACATACACACAAATAAATATCGAGGTACTGACCTGCGGCGATCACCGGGTCCTTCATGACCTCTTGCGTGATGGGACAGAGGAACTCGTCAGGAACGCCGTCGGAAACCGGCGCCATCTTCAGCCCCTCGATCTTCTTCAGAATTTTACTGCGTAGACCCAGTGACTCTGACCAATCACATCACATCGAAAAAAAATAACCTACAGTTCACTGCACATGCATAAATGTGTGGTGTGTGTTCACAGTGACGAATCGAATGGCACAGAAGGAAATAAAATTACAATTATAAAGCATAGACACTTTCACTGTCCGCAACCTTCTAGATGCAGTGGAGTGGGCGGAGCCAGCTGGAGGTGCTGCCTTTTTCGTTCTTTCAAAACAAGAAAATTTCCCTGGTATCCCTGTGTGTGTGTGTGTGTGTGTGTGTGAGGTCACCTATATGAAGCTCCGAGCTGAGGCTCTCCTTGCTCAGCGAGAGCAGTTCGGCTCCGTCGATATTATTGGCCTTGAACGTGTCGACGATGCTCTCCAGCCCCTCCTCCCGTAACCATGCCGACACGTCGTCCTCCGACCAATCGCTCACCGTCAGCCTGGAATGACCCAGCCACTTCCTGCCTGCCAGACACAGCAACAGGAAGTGATGGATGTGAGGCGCACGGGGAGCGTAATCTGTGAATCAGTGCTTCAGAGGCGGAGTGGAGAGGAACCAGTGACAACCGCGTCGCAAAAAAAACAAAAACGAGTTAACACACGGCCTGCGAAACGGCTTTAATATGAAAAGGTCACATGACGTCTCTCTGACAACGTGGCTCCAGTAAAATATTCAGTCTGTTAGGTGTGTCTACTCATCTGTCAATCAGTACAACAGGTTGCGGGGGGGTTTTGGGGAGGCATGGCCACAGATTTCAACTAAATTTTTAAAAATTGCTAAATAAATATATAAATAAAGTTCAACAGACAGAACTGATTCAGAGTTTTAATTTTGACCTTTTTTTTTTTACATTTCTTTTTCCTTATTGGTTGTTATGTCTTTTAATTGTTTTTTTTTTTTAATTAATGTATATTTCAACATTTTTTAAAAATGCAAAAAAAAATGTTGGTCCTAAAAAAATGTTTTGTCTGTTTATTAATTTATTTAGTCTTAATATATTAGTTATTATTCGTTCATTCGCTGAGCCCCTTAATCCTAATTAGGGTCGCGGGGAGGCTGGAGCCCATCTCAGCCGACTCTGGGCGAGGGCGGGGTTTTTTTCCCTTACAGCACATTCTGGATGATTTCCACCTCCGTGCCCTGTTGCGCAATGTTAAAAAAAATCCTTAAAAAAAAAAACAGATCTGGGCCACGCCTAAAATTTAATCAGTACCTCTTTGGCCCAAGATCCACATTTGGTTGAAATTTTGTGGTAACTATAATTAGCAATAAAACAATGTTGTTCCTAAACTGACTGAATGATAAATCATCCTGGAGATCAATAACGTCAGTAATTACCGTCGGGGGGTCGTTCAGTCAGTAAACACAGCCGGGTCCGGACTCTGCCTCTGACCTTCAGGTGAGCAGAACTCAATCCCTCAAATCAACTCAAAACACGGCCTGGATTCGTCTCTTACCTGCTTCCTGTGAGCCGCAGGGGACTTCGTCTAAAAACAGCACGGGGGGGGGGCACGGGATGAAGAGAAGAGAAAACCTCAGTGAGGGGGAGAAATTCAAAGCCATGATATTATATCATACGAGATATTAAAGAGAGATTCAGGGACCGTCATATACATGATGAAACACACACACACACCTGGGAGAGATTTGCCGTCAGGTTCAGCACCTGGTGAAAAAATTGTAATTAACGCACAACACATCACACACAAAGCATTATGGGATATATGCAGGTTCTAACTGGACTCTGTGTCTATCAATAAACCCCAGAAAGGAGGAGAGTAAATAAAGAGTTACTGTCCCACCCCGAGTGCTGCAGCCGTCCTCCACCCGCCACACGTTCACCGTTTTGTCCATGGAGCCGGTGGCGATGAGGGGCGTGGTCGGGGAGAAGGCACACGCCGTCACGTACCTGCAGCACAGAGATCCAATCATTACAGAGAGAGAGAGAGAGATAGATGGAACGAGTGACAGAACGACAGAAAAAAAAAACAGCAAGAGAGACAAGGAGGGAGATGGAAGAAGTGACTCGGGGGGGAAAAGCAAGAGATGGACGGAAGGGGTGATAACAAAAAGAGAGGAAGTAGTGACAGGAAACCAAAGAGAGAGAGAGAGATGGAGTGAGGGAGAGACAAGGAGAGAGGGAGAAAGACAGAGGGAGAAAGAGACAGAGGGAGAAAGAGACAGACGGAGAAAGAGAGACAGACGGAGAAAGAGAGACAGACGGAGGGAGAGAGGGAGAGATGGAAAGGGAGAGAAAAAGAGAGACACAGAGGGAGAAAGAGGGTGAGAGGGAGAAAGAGAGAGAAAGGGAGACGGGGAGAGCTGTAGCAAGAGAGAGAGAAAGGGAGACGGGGAGAGCTGTAGCGAGAGAGAGAGAGAGAGAGAGAAAGGGAGACGGGGAGAGCTGTAGCGAGAGAGAGAGAGAGAGACAGAGAGAGAGAGGGAGACGGGGAGAGCTGTAGCGAGAGAGAGGGAGCCGGGGAGAGCTGTAGCGAGAGAGAGAGAGAGAGGGAGACGGGGAGAGCTGTAGCGAGAG
>JBCNYH010000021.1:1300526-1316492 GCA_039654325.1 Tandanus tandanus
GCGTTTTAGAGAGGAAGCAGAATTTTACCTGTGATTAGTGTAGCTGTAGGGCAAAGAGCGCGGGGAACACACACCCCGATCTCTCTCTCTCTCTCTCTCTCTCTCTCTCTCTCTCTCTCTCTCTCTCTCCCCCCCTCCCCCATCTCCCTCAGTCTCTCTCTCTCATCTATCTCGTAATTTATCTCCCTCTGTCTCTCTATCTACATCTCTCTATTTCTCCATCTTCCTTTTTTCTCTCCTTCGTTTTCTCTGTCTATCCAACTCCCATCTTCTCTCTCTTTTTATCTGTCAATATCTCCATCTTTCCCTCCATCTCTCTCTCTTTCCATCTAACAATCTGACCATCCCTCCCTCCATCTATCCCCACCATCTCTTTCTCTCCGTCCTTTGCTCTGTCCATCTATCTCCCACAAACTCTCTCTTTCCATCTATCGATCTCTCCATCTCTCCCACCAGCTATCCCCCCTCCATCTTTCTGTCCGTCCATCTATCTCCCTCCATCACTCTCATGGGCTGTTCTCAATCAATTTATCGTTCCTTTTATCTTTCTAATTCTCTCCCCATCTATCTCTTTATTTATCTACCGCCATCCATCTCCCTCCATCTCTCTCAGTCTCCTTCTATCTCCATAAATCTCCCTTCATCTCTCCTTCCATCTTTTTTCCATCTATTCATCTCTCCATCCATCTCTTTCCCTTTTATCTCTCTCATGCCGTCTTACAAGCTATTTATCTCTCCATCTACCTCCCACCTCTCTCTCTCTCTCTCTCTCTCTCTCTCTCGTTGTCTGTCTATCTCCCTCTCGCGCTCTCTCTCTTTAATTGATGGATTGATTGATGGATTGATTGACAGATTGATTGATGGATTACTACCCTTCCTACAGCGGTGTCTCAGAATCACACTCGCTGTAGAAAACGAACAGAAATGAATAAAATGTTGCAGAACAAATGAATAAATGGAATGAGGGAGCGACCCCATACCCCCCCCCCCCAAAAGGAATGCCGAACCCCTCTCCTGCCCTTGCCCTGGTTTATTCCCCCTCTCTCTCTCACTCCCTCTTGTTGTTTTTGCTGTCTCCAAGTCTTCCTGTCCTCCTTTCCTCTAATCTTTTCTGTCCTGCCTCCTCTCTATCCCCCCTTTACTCCTCCACTCCACTCCACTCTCTCCCTCCTGCTCTCTTTACACCGCCGGAGGAGTGACCCGGCAGCTGGGCCTTCAGAACCCCACCAATAAAACACGAAATACAACCCCTAACCCACCCCACCTCGCACAAATATATTCCCTCTGTCCTCGCAGGACCATCTGCACCACACACACACACACACACACACACACACACACACACACACACACACACTGCTGAGATCTTTGAGGCTCGCTTACATTAGCGTGTGACCCTATTAAAAAACAAGACTTTAACAAAACCGCGGCCTTCAAAAGACTTCCTGGTTGAGAGTGAAAGCCAGGAACCAATCAGAAGCTGAGGTGTAAAAGGAATAGAACATGTCGGGGCCCCGGGGTCAAAACGTTTTACACACACACACAGTAACATGTGTTACTCTTCAAGACTCAACGCTCACTTCAAACGTGATAAAAACAAAAATTCTTCGTTGTGGCGTAATCACAGCGTCACTTCATAAACTTTGTATTTTACGGCATGACATCACGCCACGTTGAGACGAATTAATAAATTAATAAATTATTTGGTGACAGCAGCGACCGGCATCTCGCCACGTTTTTGACAACCTTGAACTCTTCGCCAAGTATTCGTCAGTCAGTGAGAAACGATTTGTTGACGACTTTCTAGCGTGATATTCTGATGAATGCGGACAGTCGGCGAATCCCTGCAATCAACAGTTGTTCTCTGATTGTTCGCCAAACGCTTGTCGAGTCACCTTCATACAGCACCGCGGTCACATGACCACAGATGTTCGCCAACAATACGCAGCGTTTGCGAACTATTCGCCGAGTATTCTTCAGCAAGTAGCCACATTCCCGAGGAAGGCGAATGAGTGAATAGTTGACGCCCACAAAGCGCGTTTACAGGCCGTTCGGAGAACAGTTGGTGAGTGCGGCGAGTATTTAGCCTAACAATTATTATTTGGATTATGGAGATGTCGGTCACAAATATGGGCGTGGGAATATGGTCGCCAGGTAAAAAATAAAAACAACTCGACTGAATTCAACCGTCACTTGAGTGACTTAAAGACGTCAAACTTTTCCGGGAATGGAAGCCACACCCTCCTGGTTCTCAGAGTAGCTCCCCGGCTCTCAAATATTCAGACGGAATAACACCGCTTGACCCCCGGAGGGCAAAAACTCATCTATCGTCATCTACGATGAGGTTGTTGCGGCGATGTGAGATTCTGACATTGCGGTTGGACGAAAGCGGGCGTTTACGACGATCCTAAAACAAATTACTTTCACAAATGTTTTTTCATACAAACGTTGATATTAGTAAACTTAATTTATTTAGAGGCGGGGTTAAGGGCGGGGCTACGATTCTGACCATTTCTTTTGACTTATTTGACATAAAATGGAACAGATTTGAATTCGTACGAATGCTTGTGCTAATGCTAATGCTAATGCAAGCAAATTATTTGAAAGTAACAGTGCTTTTTAATTCTGGATTTTGATTGGTCAGGGGAAAAGGGGGGGTTTGATTGATTTATGGAAGGAGGGGATGTTTATAGCTGCAGTAACGTAAGTGAGAACGGGACCTGGGTTGATTTCGGCCGCACCGAAACGTTAAACGCAAGTATAATTGGTCGCTAAATACACTTTTTCAACACACACACACACACACACACACACACACACACACACACACACCCAGGCTGATATAGGTTGCGTTAGACCTGTAGGTGTGTATTCGATTCACAGTGGTGAGCTTCAGTAGCGTGCAACCACACCTTTCTATATTTGTCCTTCACAAAGACATAAATAATGACTTCACTCCGTGTGTGTGTGTGTGTGTGTGTGTGTGTGTGTAAATTAGCTGTGCACAGCACTCTTGAGACACATCCTACGCTGGACACATGCAGGGAAAGATGGAGAGATGAGACACGAGAGAGAGAGAGAGAGACAGGGAGAGAGGGAGAGAGAGGGGGACTGAGAGAGAGAGAGAGAGAGAGAGAGAGAGAGAGAGAGAGAGAGAGAGAGAGAGAGAGAGAGAGAGAGAGAGAGAAAGAGAGAAAGAGAGCCGAGAGCAAAATGGAGGGAAGAGGAAGAAAGCAGTGGGAGAGGATGGTATATGACAGGGCTTAGACTGATGCGCATGAACACACACACGCACACGCGCACACACACACACTCCCCTTCCCTCTCTGCGTGCAACTGCGGTGTAAATGTCATCATGTACACAGTTTATCCTCTGTGCGAGCGAGAGGAGCAGATGGAAGGAGGGAGAGAGGGAAGAGGGGAAGAGAGAGAGAGAGAGAGCGAGAGAGTGCGCGAGGCCACTGCGGAGAGGAGGAGAGGAGCGCGGCAGCCTCTCCTGTCGTTCCTTCATTAGTATTCCAGCGCTCACTCTTCAGAGCCATCTTCACACACCGATTTTAGCATCAGCGACGCAGGAGAAAGGCTCAGGGCCTGCAACGCAAAACACAATCGCTCCAGCCATTTCTACGCATTTCGCATCGCTCTTCGTGTCCGAGTTGCTGAACGCCGGAGAAAGCTCCGGACCACGGGGTGAACCTCCATCTCGCAGATACGCACACACTGCGATAAGTACAGTATGATACGACAGAGAGAAATCGAGTCACTACAGCTGATCTGATTCAATTTGGCTCTGATACGATTCGATTTCGCTGAGATAATATTCAGTGCCGCTCCAGTACAAAGTGATTCAGTTCACTTTTCCACTGTAGAAATGTTTTCAGGACTTTCTCTTCTCCTCGATGATATATGACACACATCCTGATATGGAATATACCATAAAAATATATTTAAACAAGGAATGCTCTCTGATATGATTCAGTTCAGCTTTGATACGATTTATTTCAGCTCTGATATGATTCAGTTCAGCTCTGATATGATTCAGTTCAGCTCTGATATGATTCATTTCAGTTCTGATACGATTCAATTCAGCTCTGATACGATTTAATTCAGTTCTGATATGATTCAGTTCAGCTCTGATATGATTCAGTTCAGTTCTGATATGATTCAATTCAGCTCTGATACGATTTAATTCAGTTCTGATATGATTCAGTTCAGTTCTGATATGATTCAATTCAGCTCTGATACGATTCAATTCAGCTCTGATACGATTTAATTCAGTTCTGATATGATTCAGTTCAGTTCTGATATGATTCAATTCAGCTCTGATACGATTTAATTCAGTTCTGATATGATTCAGTTCAGCTCTGATATGATTCAATTCAGCTCAGATCTGATTCAACTCAACTCTGATATGATTCAATTCAGCTCCGATACGATAAAATTTAGCTCCAATATGATTCAGTTTAGCTCCGATCGGTTCACTTAAACTCTGGTAAGATTCAAAATAACTCTGATATAATTAAATATGATTCAACTCTAATATGATCTGATTCGGCTCTGATAACATTGAATATCAGATACCATTATTCAGCAGCGATATGATTCAATCCAGGTCTGTTATGATTTGATTCAGCTCTGATATGATTCAATTTAACTCTGATATTATTCTCTCCAGCTTCGATATGAATTAATTCAGTTCCGACACGATCCAATTCAGCTCTGTTGATTTAATTCAGCTCTAAAACAATTCAATTCAGTTTCATTATGATCCAATTCAGCTCTGTTATGATTTAATTCAGCTCTAAAACAATTCAATTATGATTTCATTATGATTCAATTCAGCTCTGATATGATTCGAATCAGTTCTGATACAATTCAATACACCTCTGATATGGATCAATATCGACTGTTACAATTCAATTCAGCTCTGATACGATTCTATTCAGCTCTGATACGATTCTATTCAGTTCTGATACGATTCTACTCAGCTGTGATATGATTTGATTCAGTTCTGAGATGATTTGATTCAACTGTGATACAATTTGATTCAGGTCAGATCCAATATTCATTATTTTTTCCATCATGCAAGCGTTTCCAAGATTCTCTCTCTCTCTCTCTCTCTCTTGCGCACACACACACACACACACGCGCGCGCGCGTGTGCGATAGAGAGAGAACTGAGCAATTTTCATAAATGGAGTGCATCCATTTTCATCAGATATATTGTTGTTTTAAAGGATTTCCTTTTCTACTCAGATCCAAGCATCAGCATTGCAGCCTGTTGGCCCGATTTTTCAATCCCAATCATTTTTACCCTCCCTACCCACAATGCACTGTGCTGTAAAACCCACAGTGTTAGTAGAGCAGGTCAGTAGGAGAAGGTGAACCACAGCAGACTTGCGTGTTCGACTGGGTGTGTGTTTAGAAGTAAAAAGCACAGTGAGAAGATAATCGCTCCGAGACATCAGCACATTGGGTTTGGAGTGGAGCGACGGAGTGCTGGAGTGAGCAGTTTAGCCGCGGAACATCTTAGCGTTATATTATGGATTTCACGCTGTAATGTCATTAACGTGGCTCCTGGTGGAATTGTTTACTGGTTGAAAACCGTAAGCGAGGTGTAAGAGGAATAAAACACTGCAGCACGTTTTGTTACGGTTCTGTTACAGTTAAAAACGGTGCTCGGGTTCCTGGTGTGTACGGCGCTGGAGCTGCGACACAGAGATGTTTAATAACAGAGCAGTGACACCGAGTGTAAAACAAAAACAGCAGATGTTCTGGATTTGAGAGGATTTACTCAGAACCACATGCACACACACACAAAACACACAGAGTACACACTGCAGAGCACTTACACACAGCGTCTTGCAGAACACACACACACACACACACACACACACACACACACACACACACACACCAACAATAACCCTGAGACAGTCAGGAGTGAGACGTCACCAGGAAACAGGAAGTGATACGTTGCAGTTGTTTACACCCTGATCAATACACACCGCGCACCCTCTTTCTACTTCCTGTGCCGTAACATCCGTGAGTCCAAATTAGCAAAGCGGCTCAAATATATTATACTATAATTCTTAAAGCAACATGAGACACTCATCACAGGACACAGTATTAACAAACTGCAGCAGTTTATCTTTAAAAACAGCATTTATAACACTTTTAGTAATACATTTTTTTTAATCTGTTTTTGTAATTAATTAAAGAATTTATTGTGGATTAAAAAAGTTTTATTTCTTGATAAAAATATTCTCGAAAGAATGTAATTATTTTTATTTAACTGCTACAAAAAATATGTTTATTATTATTATTTTTTTAAATTATATTATTAAAATATTACTATAATTTATTTTCCATTTTTAAAAAATGGTCATAAAAATATGTGAACCATTTTTCAATAAAAATATTGAAAGAAGTGTTTAAATGTTTATTAAAATGCATATTTATGTGGATATTTTAATTAATTATTTAATAAATTAGATACAATAATAATAATAATTAATATAATAATAATAGATGTCTATCAACTCTTTTTTATTTAAATGTAATTTTATTTTATGCAACCCAAAATATCAATTTATTTCATTTTTTAAATTATTGATTTTTTAATTATTTTTTAATTGTTCTTTTTAATCCCAAAAAGATAAAACAAGTAAATCTTTATTAAAATAAATAAATGATCATATTAATAAATTGCAACTTTAGATAAATTTTACAGTCAACATTTAACATCACATACAGTCACTTGGTAAAAAATAATAAAAATTAATAAATAATAATAACAATAAATAAGAATAAATTATAATAAATAATGTTATGATTTTTACTCAGTCTTTTTTAACTAGCGCTCGTCCCGAGTGAACGTGATTTGTGCTTCCTGATAAACTGGTGTAAAATCGCTGCAGTAACAGATTAGCCATTCTAGCGGATTTATTAGCGTAGCTGCATTTAACAGTTAATCTGCGGTGAGCGGGACGTTTTTTACGGTCCAGTTATTTTATTGTAGTTGATGTTGTTTTTTATGGAGTTAACACTAAACAGAGCAGAATGGAGTGGAGGAGTTAAACTGAAGCACTTTCACTGGACGTGATTTCTGTTTAAACAGAGATTAATAATACAGAGTTACTCAGCATTATGGGATGGATCTCCATAGTAACCGGGCTGAGAGCTGCGACGGCCACCCGCTGCTAGTGACCTTCTGAATGTTTCTCTCTCTCTCTCTCTCTCTCTCTCTGTCGCTCTTCTCGCTCCGTCTCGGGTGTGATGCGACTCTCCGGGGAAACTCAGCTTCCGAGTCGATTCTTGCGTTCTATTCCACATCAATTCCGCCACTCATCCCGAACGAGCTCGAGTTTTACTTTAAAACCGGTCAGAAACAGGATTATTTTCATTCCGGACGTTCGCCGACGCCCCCATACATCAGAGGATTACCCAAAAGATGCCATGATGTGACACGAATATCATATCGCCGTTCACACACACACACACACCAAAAAATAAATTCAAATAATACTTTATTTAATGCTTGGTTAATTTAATTTATATCACTACATTAACTTTCTAGTCTGATTTTCAAGGCTGCGGTGGGCGGGGCTTATTTTTGGTCCAAATAGGGAAATGTACAGAAGGCTTGTTACGATGTGTGCGAGAGAGTTAAAGCTGCGCTAAACTTTATTGAAATACAGTGCCGAGCAGATGCATCAGATAAAGAATATAAATATACATAAAATATATACAAATACGTATATAAATATATAACTATATATATGTATGTATTTAGCCATGGTGTAGTGGTTAGCATGTCCGCCTCACAGCAAAAAGGTCCTGGGTTCGAGTCTCAGGCTCGGCAAGGTCGTTTCTGGGTGGAGATTGCACGTTCTCATTTCTTGCTTGTGTGGGTTTCCTCCGGGTACTCCGGTTTCCTCCCACATTCCAAAGACATGCACCTTAGGTTTAAGGTGTTCCAGATTGCCCCTAGGTGTGAGAGTGAGTGTGAATGGCTGTGTGTGCATTGCCCTGTGGTAATCTATTTACCCCACCTTCGCTCAGGGTCGGCTGAGATAGGCTCCAGCCTCCCCGCGACCCTAGTAGGAGCAAGTGGTTCGGCAAATGAGTGAGTGAGTGATTATTTAATGTAATGTGTATTTTTCCGTCACTCACACACACACACACACACACACACACACACACACACTCGTCTTACAGAGAATCAGGATCAGAAAACTAAACACTAATCCAAGTCTAATCTCAGATCTGCTTCACCAGTGGGTTTGGGACACGCCCATGATGCATGGGGTTTGTGTAGCTGGTATACAGTTCTGAACAGGATAAGCACATTACAAGTGTGTCCTATGTGCTGAACACTAGTGTGCGCAGGTGATGCGAGGTGGATGTCGCTGAATAGCCCATGAATAGATGGTACGTTGAGCGGACTAGTCAACTCAGCGACATCCACTGAGCTAGAGATGCATAACTGTTTTAGTATATACTACACAGGAACATCAGTACAAGCACACATCAAAACAAGATTTTTATTCTTTAATTAATTTAATTAATTAACTAATTTTACATATTTTAGTCATGACAGACTCAGTAAGGTGAGTTCTGTGCGCTCCAAGCCGAACTGCTAACTCTAGCCAGCTGACTCTTCCTTTCATTCTAATTATTCCACGAAAAACAGCAAAATTTGAAATTAAAGTATTCGTGGTACAAACATTTTTTTTCAAGTTTTTCAAGGCAATTCCCCCAACAAACGTGATTTTATCATCCTTGAAACAACGGTCGAATTTGACCACATTTTATGGTTTATTTTTTCCTTTTAAAGAGGGATAGTCATGATGCCCCTGCTCCGAATGACAAACCAGGATTCACCATGGTTTTGATTTAACCATTATCCACTCGGTATAATATTTTTAAATCCTGAAATCGCAGACCAATCAGATCGCACCATTCCTGCCTAGTCTGTACTTATTACATATACAAATCCGTCTGTTTCTTTTTGTGCATTATTGAGTTGAATGAAGGTCATAATATGGTTGGTTGCACAAAACGTTATTTAAACATTGTGATGATGTTAAACCATAATGTTTATTCAGAACATGTACACGACGCTTATACACAGTGTTGTTTTGACGTTGCCAAAATGTCACACACATCCAGAACCCCGGTACAGCGGCATCTAGCGTGGGACAAAGCCTGCGCTCATCAGAACTAAGGTTTCCTTTCAGTGAATCACGTAGATAGAGCCGCACACTCAGATGAGGTGGTTCGGGCATCTGATTAGGATGCCTCCTGGTCACCTCCCTCTAGAGGTGATGTCCAACCAGCAGAGGGCCCCAGGGTAGGCCCAGAACTCGCTGGAGGGATTATATATCCCGTCTGGTCTGGGAATGCCTCGGGATCCCCCAGGAGGAGCTAGAGAGTGTCGCTGGGGAGAAGGTTGGCTGGGTTTCACTCCTATACCTGACCTCGGATTAGCGGAAGAAAATGAATGGATGGATCGCACAGGTACTAAAAGGGAAACCGCAGTACACACGTGCACAGTCCTTACATATTAATGTCAGTGTAGTATCTTGTGGCAACGTTTTTGAGACATTTATTGAAAATGTTACCTGCAACATTTTTACAACGTTTTTAGGAATCTACAAATAATGTTCACGCCACTTTTATGTAACATTGTAGCAACGTATTTAAAATGTAAAGTGTTAACTGGGCAGACAGTGTGTATAAGGTAAATGTTTACACGACGAAGGATATTATATTTACTTTATTATCTGTTTGTTGATCAGTCCTGAAAGTTGAGTGTAAAGTTGCGGTTCTAGCGTCTAGCGTCTTACTGGAAGTCTACGGTATAACGCCTCTTTGTGTTATGTCCACCCACCTAATTTTAGCCTTGTGTAGCAGAAATACAAGCTTCCTTCCTGTAAGGTCGCCGTGCATGGCTTCCCGACTGCTGAGACCTTGGGAGGAGTTTGTTAAACGCTCTTGCACTTGAACTGAGTCAGTGGTTTTCGAATGAAGTGTTTACACTCATCGACACTCAGGATGGCACCTGCCCAGGAGTGAGATGGAAGTGAAGTTGCTGTGTTGGAAGCTGGAAACATGAGCAAGCACAAATGAGTGACTGTCTTGAAGGGCCACAATGTGATGTTAAATGACCGGGTCTATACAGCAGGTCTCATGGAGTGTTCCTGGTATGCAGTGGAAAGTACCTATCAAAGACGGAAGGGTGTCATGAGCACCCAAGGCTTATTGATGCCCTTGGAAAGACGAGCAAAGGCTAGTATGTCTGGTCTGATCCCACAGATGAGCTACTGAACCAGTTAATGCTGGATATGATAGAAAGGAATCAGAGCACAGTGCATGGCAGCTTGCTGTTTATGGGGCTGTCTGGACATGGACCAGTCAGGTGGTGTTAATGTTATGGCAGATCGGTGTATACGTTAAAGCTGGGCCTAATAATCTGGAATGCTCCTCTGCCCTCGGAGGACCTTTCAAAGCCACGCCCCCTCTCTACACGCATGAGCTCCGCTCTGACTGCAGGTATGTGCACAGCACGGTCATGCACGTGCAGGGAGATGTGAGAGCATCTGATTGGATATTTTCGAGCGGAGCGCAAGGCAGTGATTGGTCGGTGTTTTTACAGGATCACAGCAGCCACAGATGACGGGCTTCTTCAAACATTTTTAAGATCTGATAAGTTATTGGTTGCTGTCGGGGTGTAAAGACCATTTCAACCAATATAACAGTTTGTGTATACGGATAAAAATTACCGACTCCAGCTTTAAATGAAAAACATCATAACAAAATGAAAGTATAATACATATAATATACTTAACTACTGGGTAAACTCGCATGTCAGTATGTTTTATTTATTTATTGTTCTAATTACTCATCAGTTAACATTTCTCAAAGAAACAGAAACCTGCATTAGTGGCTGTGGTTGACAGTAAACGCGCTAGTCTAAGTGAGATAACGCTCCTCTCATCTCGTGTCTCACTACTTATGCAATAGCGAAAACACACTGTTGGCAAGATAACAGCTGTGTTCTACCCCCTTCCCCTTCCCCACCCCTTCCCGACCATAACTAAGCGTGACATCCTCGTGAAGCACATCCTGTTAGCACTTCTGCAAACTCCAGCATGCATCTGTACGTATCTGTATTTCTAACGCTGCCAGAATAACGTATGGCTGCTCACAGCGGCTCTTAATAGAGTTTATTCACAAACGCATCAAGCACCTGCTGGAACTGTCGTCGTGCAACACTTGCATAAAATGGTGTAACTATGTAAAAAAAATAAAAATACACACATGCTACTGTTAAATTCACTTCCTTTACTGTGGTGATACATACATCATGAGAGCGGCTGAAACACTAAAGTAATCAGTAGGAAGTTACTGAGCAGCTTATTATCAAGCATTAGGAAATGAAACTCTCATGTCATGCAGTTATAGTAAAATATCACGGGTGGTGTGATCAAGTCCAGTTCCTTCAGATTATTTCTTTTTTTCTAACAGCAAGACTTTTATTTCCTTTACGCCACACCAACATGCCAAAGCTGGTGGCTTGTCCTTCCTTTAAGGTGATCTTTATCAGTTCATGCATCAGTCCTGGGGGTCGCATGTCTCTGGAGATGAGATGGCTGATGAGCCCAATCTGTGCCTGGAAGGTTCTAATGCAGTGAGGGCAGGACAACGGATCCAGGGTTGCTGAGGTAGTGGAGCTGCTGCTGTCGCGAATCTTACGCGTCTCCCTCCATGATCGAGTTGCCTCGATGCATCGGGCCCTAAACCCGGAAGCTGCCGGGTTTAGGGCCCGTCCTGTACCAGGGTTTCCCATGAGGTGTGTTCGGTGGTGAAATCCTTCTGAGACACTTTCAGACTGTCCCTGAAACATCGCTCCTGGCCACTGGAGTGCCCAGAGGAAATCCAGACGAGCATGGGGAGAACATTCAAACTCCGCACACAAACGCCCTCGCCGAGCCTGGGACTCGAACCCAGGAACCTTTTTGCCGTGAAGCAGACGTGTTAACCACCAAGTCACCATGCCGCCTAAAAATATTTCTTTAAAATGTTGCCCATCTCAGCCGACTTTGAACGAAGGCAGGATACACCCTGATTAGCCTGCATAGACTATAGGATGATCTATGGTGACCAAGATGGTGACCAGTGAGGGAGAAAAGTGTGAAACGTTGTAAATGCAACACTGTTTTGGGTTCACAGTCTGGGTACTCGTATGCCGTGTCTCAATATGCGTACTTCTGTATTGTGTATACTTCGATGTAGTACACCATGTACTTACTTCCATTAATTCCAAATTTAGACAGGGTAGTGACATCACAAATCAAGCAACACTGCAAGTCGTGTATTTACTAGTAATGACATTATTACGCCAACCCGGAAACAACGATTGTGCCATTTGACATCAGCACGTTTGTTATGCATCTCCTTTTAAAATAAATTCTTTTTTTACATTTTCCTGCTTGCCCTCGTCCCTCCCTGGTTGGCTTTGGTGGCATGATAGAAAGGAATAGTTGATGGGTGTGAAGTAGAAGCAGTGTGTGAAGCACGGTGGGTGGGATGTCCCATGGTGGAAGGGCCCCTTTCTGAGACATCACAAAGTGGAGGTCAATCAGTAGGTGATCAGGGGTGGAATTTAAAACAAGGCTACTGGCCAACAGGACTAGTGAAATTATGAAACTACTAGTCGTCCTTCATATTTACTGCTCAGGAACACTATATCTTCTTTTCCTGTTGGATTTGTCAGGTCGCCAGCAGGATGACTTGCTAGCTAATTTCACTCGCCCTACAGATTTTTGACTCGCCACGGGCCAGCGGACTAGCGTTAATGTCCACCCCTGGGTGATGATGTCACAGAGAGGAAGGGGTAGACACGGAGTCCGACCCTCGGTAGACAGCATCTCTGGTAGTGCCCCTCTCTGGGTGACTAGGTTGATCAAAAAGTGTCATATGAGGTCACGTGACAGACTGACAGGATATTGTGGTAAAGAGACAGAGGGACACTGAGGGTGCTTCTCAAAACCCTTATTTTTCGTTTCCCCACTCCTCGATCCTCGCTGGGAACAGAAGTTGTTTTGGTCTGCCATTTTTGCCGGCTGTTGCGATTCTCTTATTTGTGCATTGAGAGAGGACTCCTAGCAGCCTTCATGGAGAGCATGACGGCAGAGTATAAATGACCAACCTCTCTATATGACGTTGGACGCTTTTATACAGCAGGTCAGCTGTGCTGCCGTCATCACAAGCAGACGTCGCTCCACGTGACGCTTTAAAGAAAACGACATCTCATGTCTCTTAAAACATACTTCCTTATTTCCGGATCCTCACATCGTTTGGTGTATTGATAGGGACTAAGACGTAATGATGAGACACAAGTAAGGGAGAGGAGGATGCAGTTTAAAGGTTTCGAGAAGCACCGATTACATCACATGGGACATCCCACAATACCCCTTCCATACAGGACCAAGATAGTGGCCATTGTGGGTGTAACGTATGCAGCATTGCATTTACATTTCATTTACATTTCCAGCATTTGGCAGACGCTCTTATCCAGAGCGACTTACAATGATCATTTTTATACAACTGAGCAATTGAGGGTTAAGGGCCTTGCTCAAGGGCCCAACAGTGGGGATTGAACCACTGCCCCACCATTGCACACATCATTTTGAACATTTTGCATACATCATCCCATCCTGGGAACTGCACTACAAACTTCACAGTGTGAACACACTTACACACTCAAACTAGAAACACACTGTAAAGTGTCGCAGACGTTACGGTAGATAGGTACCAGGTTATAGATAGAACCCAGACTGCATGGGTGGATCCAAAGTCTGGAACTTACAAACAAAAGGGGCTAACACACACCTAACAAAAGGGGCTCATGCTTCGTTCCATGAAAATGACTAGCAGAGAGCACGGATCTGACATTAAACCCAGAGCATCTCTGTGAACTCAGGTGGTCTCACGACGGGCGTCCGAGCATGCACTAGGATTAGAGGTTGAGGAGGCAAATTAATAGCCATGTACATGAAAAGAATTTTACTAAGAGAGAGAAAGAGAAAGAGAGAGAGAGTGAGACAGGAAAAGAAAGCTGAGCAAACACAGGTGTGTCCGTATGCTACACACAACACTGTAACCACACATGAAGGTCAAAGCTCTGCATCGTTCCATCAAAGACTTCACAGGCATTCTTCCAGAGCTGCGCTGGAGTCGGTGCATTTGCATACAGAGGAAGTCGGGTGAACACGAACACCTGAAGCTTTTACAACAACCTCCACCGTTCCTCCTCCAGTACCTTTCACCTCTCCGTCTCCTTTTCATCAGCAAGACCATCCGTTAGAACGCCTCAACGGCACATATATAAAACAGAGCTGCAAGCTGAAAAGTGTGTGTGTGTGTGTGTGTGTGTGTGTGTGTGTGTTAGGGTGTGCTCTGTTTGAGAAGCTGTGTCGAAGCTCTATTACAGTAGGTTTTTTCTTGTCTAACCAGATTCAAATTAGTGTTCCAGTTCTCTCTTACATGTCTGTATGTGTCTCAGGTTATTCACCACAGTGAAAACGTCAACGTTCAAAGATAATTCGATAGAACAGCTGTAAAAATTCTGTCACATATATCAATCATTACACCATACGAAACATAGATACCAATATTACGTTGATATACCGCTGTTACTGCCTTCATGCGCTACCTCAGATACATCACACTCAATGACCTATCAAGCGCTATTCAGGTTACGTCAAAGGCCAACTCAGATATGTCATATGCCATGTCAGATACATAACATGCATGTCAGATATGCCATGACCCCTCTCAAATATGTCACATCATATCTCAGATTCGTCACATGCCGTCTCAGATATGTCATTCGCCGTATCAGATACGCCACGTGCCATCTCAGATATGCTACGCCCCACCTCAGATACGTCACACGCCATCTCCGATAGGTCATTCGCCATGTCAGATACGTCACGCGCCATCTCAGCTACGTCATTCTCCATATCAGATATGCTACGCCCCACCTCAGATACGTCACACGACATCTCAGATAGGTCATTCTCCACCTCAGATACGTCACACGCCATCTCAGATATGTCATTCTCCACCTCAGATACGTCACACGCCATCTCAGATAAGTCACGTGCCATCTCAGCTACATCATTCGCCATATCAGATATGCTATGCCCCACCTCAGATACGTCACACGGCATCTCAGATAGGTCATTCGCCATGTCAGATATGTCACGTGCCATCTCAGCTACATCATTCATCATTTCACATATTTCATGTACCATCTCAGATATATCAGGTACCATGGGTATGGGTATGTCATACACCTTCTCAGTTACGTCATGCGCCATTTCACATATTTCATGTACCATCTCAGATATAACAGGTATCATGTCAAGTATGTCATACACCATCTCAGATACGTCACATGGCACATGCCAAATACGTCATATGCCTTGTCAGAAATATCAAACAACATCTCAGATACATTACACATCATATGGATATGTCATGTTCCATGTTAGTTACTAGGAGATGTTCACATCGAGCCTGAAGACTCCATAACGCTGGACTTTATGAAGGACTGGGGAGACCAGCCATCATGTTTGTACTTGGAGACTCAGTGAACACATTCGATCAAGTTCTTCTGAAGTTAGCACGATAGCGCTACGTCTAGTGGAAACCCAACACTGTTTAATCACCCCGAGACCATCATCCTTACGGTGAAGCATGGTGGTGGTAGAATCATACTGAGAGTTAACCCTGGCCCCTACCCAGCACTGTACAGTATTCCATCTCATACAATATACGTTCCTGATACGTCAACTTTCAGGGTTATTGAACTGTCAGAATATTCATTCATTCATTCATTTTCTGAACCGCTTATTCCTAATTAGGGTCGCGGGGAGGCTGGCGCCCATCTCAG
>JBCNYH010000021.1:1328991-1347083 GCA_039654325.1 Tandanus tandanus
AGAAGGGAGGGGGAGGGGGAGAGAAACATGTATATATAGAGAAAAAGAGGGGGGAGATAGAGAGGGGGGGTGGGGGAGAGACACACACACACACACACACACACACACACACACACACACACACACACACACACACACAATTCAATCATATTCAGCAAAATATCCTTTCAATTACAGGAAAACCTCCGCGTTTTTCAACATCATCCCCAATCCCAGTGCGTTCGGATTGGTCAGAAGGCGTTGATTTATTTTTTCCACACAGCTGCTCTGACAGATATTAATTCTACTATGGCACCGTTTCTATAGTAACAGCTCCTTCACAGGGACTCGTACTGCGGATGCTCTACATAACCGGATTAGACGTGTCGGTGATGTGGTGAAGATTTTGGGAAGATTTATGGAAGGAGTCTCCAGTGTCAGAGGTAGGGCTGAAAGGTTTCCGGGAGTTTACGCTTTTATGTAATGGGAGGAGCTGTCGTAGAGGGATGGTTGGAAGAAAAAAGAAAGAAAGAAAGAAAGGAAAACTCCAGTTCCAAGAGATTCCTGGAAGTGCTCCTGAGCTCATGCAGTGACTGCCATGACAGACTTATGCCTGTTTGTAATGCAGGAGCTGTCGGAGAAGGAGGGTTGGGAGTTGAAAGAAAGGAAGGGGGGGAAAGAAAGAAAGAAAAAAAGAAGGAAGGAAAGAAAGAAAACCTTGAGTTCCACGTGATTTCTGAAAGTGCTCCTGAGCTCATGCAGTGACTGCCATGACAGACTCGTGCCTGTTTGTAATGCAGTTTTGCCCAGGAATCCTGATTTTCCTCCTTGTTCCTTTCTCCAGATTCCCGGACTATTTCAACAATATCATGGCCTGTACAGTAAAGGATGAGATATTCAAAGTGTACGCAATCTTTACGTTGAGGAACATTATCCTGAAATTGTTCCACAATGCGTAGATGCAGTTTTTTGCAGGCTGTTGAACCTCTGCCCAGATGTTCTTTTTATACACAGTCATGTTACTGATCTGTTACCGATTAACCAAATTAGTAGCAAAATGTTCCTCCAGCTGTTTCTTTTAAGTACCACTTACTTTTCCAGCCTTTTGTTGCCCCGTCTTAACTTTTTGGAGACGTGTTGCTGCCATAAAATTCGTAAGGAGCTAATATTTTTCATGAAATAGTAAAATGTCCCACTTTCAACATTTGAAATGTTTTAAATGTTCTATTGGGAATAGAATAGTTTGTGAGATTTGCAAATCACGTGCTGTTTTTATTTACATTTTACCCAGCGCCACAATTTTTTTATTGGGGATACAGACGGATAGGCTGGTGAGGGAACGCCCGGGAAAATAACCTCGCAACCTGGTACTCAGCTTCATCACAACACTCTTTCGTTGATTATTTTTCTATAACAGCATCTGAGGGTTTTCTTCCTTTATCCATCCATCCATCCATCCATCCATATATGTGTGTGTGTGTGTCAGCCAAGGCTCTAATCGGTGTGCCGTGATCACATATACACTTTGTCGGTGCGGATCGAGGAGTAGCGGCGCTCCGTGTTACCAAACAGGCCTTGAGATTTCACCGTGTGAAGGTCAACCCTGCTGCCTACGCAGCTGTCGTGCCTCATACACACACACACGCACAGACACACAAACACACATGGGAGACTGAACCTTTCGTCCGTCATGAAGACAATCCACGCCTCCATCACCCTGCCGGTTACCATGGCAAAAAATCCCCTTGTTTTTAAAGTCCGCACAGTCTCGAAACAAACACACGGAACGCTGGGACAACGACGTCCTCGGGGGTTTCACGCGCCCGCATAAGCAGCTATAATCGATGAGTGTTGGTTTTCCAGGTCTGTGTATGACGGTTGAAAGTATCGGAGCGTTATTCCAAAGGAAAATCGAGCGGCTTAGTGTCAATGTGCAGGTACAGCGATCGGACGTGATCCGAGTCGTGAGGCCGCATGCTGCGGAGCACGAGATCACACCTCTACCCTATGACCTCGACATCTCAAGTCCTCTAGAATGTCACGCAAATACCATAATGGTACATCGTAACTGGGAATTATGTCATTTTCTACCTCTGTGCTTTCCTCGTCAGGCGTTTTGATGAATGATATGTTTTCACTTTCACACTTTTGACTGATTCCGGTGGCGCGGCTAAAAAAATGCGCGTTCACGTCAGCATAGAAGACTTCGGGGCCAGGAAGGTCTTTTTTTTATGTATCAACGAGAATAACAAATCTTTTCCCAGCACCCAATAAGAGAATCAGGAAGTAACTGTAACAAACTGAGCCAATCATATTACTCTACATACAGCATATGGAATAGGTGAGCTGTCCCATCCCTGTTCCTGGAGATCCACCTTGCTGCAGACTGACCCACCTGACCATCTAATCATTACCTAAAGAGGTTGTCAGATCTCTGGGCTCGAAAACAGTGTTCACGCTTCCCACGTACACCCAGCTACAGCCTGCGGAGTGGGGCAAGGCGATGGGGCTACACATATACGTATGTATATTATGGTTAGGGTTAGGGAAAGGGCTAAGTGAAGAATGGGTTATGGTTAGAGCTGAGCCACATGTGTAGCCCCGCCCCTTTTTAAGTGCATGGGGGGGGAAAACCTGAGTTTTTTCGTCCAAATCAAAGCTTTGTCTTGTTTCCGGATGCAGTGAGTTTAAACTGTGTACTCGACTCCGACTCTTTAATAAACTCTCATTTCTTCTTCTTATTATTATTATTATTACTGTACAGTTTACAGCTCAATAAAGCAAATAAAGCAATTTCTCAACTTCGGCGTGCTTCTTTATGAATCTAATAAAACAGCGAGAAAGCCGAGAGAGTCTGAGAGAAGTGATGCGACGGTTGAGTGGCGGTTTGGCTCAGAATCGACTCAGGAAGTGAATCAGACCCGCCGTGTGCTTTTTATCCCGTTCAACAGTGCGTTTTACTGAACCAAAAGAGAAGATTTCAACCCAATACAAGCCTCAATCTGTTTTTTTTATTTTGCTTTTTGGATTCTGACACAAAACTGAACAACAACCGAAACCCAAGTATTAATTTTCGCTCTGACTCAAACCGGGCAAACGGACGAATACGTGTGAAAACGGCAGTAATGAACTGAACTGCGGTTCACATAGACAAGATCCAACAACATCTGCCTCTCTAGGTGCAACGGTGGAGCGTTCACATCTCGGAAATAATCATATTGGGATATGACGGCGCCTTCGTCATGTCTTGTTTTTCTGCTCTTTAAATCTGTGGCTGAAGAGAAATCGAAAAATGAAATGAGAGCGGAGACGTCTCGGCTCAGACTCTGAGACGGAGTAACAAGGAGTTCGGAAAATGTTCAGAAGAGACCTCGGGAAGGCGCACGAATACAAATAATTAATAATAATTTCCTCGAACCCGAGGTTGGTTTACAAAACAACTGATTACAAAAAGGATGGAAAAATAAACAGCTAATTTTTTTGCTAATTTGAAGAGTGCGGCGAAACTAAAGGTCGGTGTTATTACTTTGAAAGGAAGAGAAGAGGAATGGCAGTGCTGTGATTTTCTCTCTATTAACAGAATTAAGGTTCTGATGTGTTCCTGTTAGAGCCGCGCGACACATCCTTCGTTAATCGTTACAGGAATACGGGTCTTTACGACTCTTATGTGCCTCTGAAAGACACGACTTGGGGATGTACACACTCGTATCCATGTGAGGTTTGAGTACAGAAGAGAAGCGGCGTGGAGTCAGGTCATGGATGGATGGATAGATAGATACGTGCTCTCCTCCTCTTCCTATTTCCATGAAAGGCTCTGTTGCTCCCGCAGCATGTTTAAATTAGCCTGCTTCATGCTAACCTGCAGCACCGCGGCATGTTTCCATCCTCGTGCACGCCGGATCGCGCACAAACACGTGACAGCACCTGAGAGCAGCCTACTGTCTGTGAGGATCAGGTTGCACGTCTTACACCAGCATTTCCCTCCTGTGACGGCTTTAATTATGGATAAGCCCTACACGCTCCTCAGAATACCAAGAATAATCGCTGTGTCTGGATAGGATGATAGAATTCCACGCACAACTCCCCAAAATGTAACTACGCCTCATGGCGTCTATGATTGGTCAGCTTGCTAGCATTACATTTCCTCCCACGCATTCCCCGCATGCTCCTTCCTCTGCAGGATAACACGTTAATATACAATAATAACCTGTGTAGTGGCTGTAGTTCATTATAACGACCGGTTGAATCCTGTATCTGTGTATTTCGAGCGCTGAGTAGCGCAACATGTTAACATCACGCACATAACTATAAACCATTCATTTGCCGAAATATTTAATCCTATTAAGGTCGTGGGGTACACCCGGAACAGCTGGCCAATCCATCGCATGGCAACACACACACACACAACCATACACACTCACACCTAGGGGCAATTTCATACTTAGCCTAAAGAGTATGTCTGTGGAACGTTGGAGAAAACCTGAACACCTAGAGCAAGGATGGGAAGAACACGCAAACTCCACACAGAAACACCCTCGACGAGCCCGGGACTCGAACCCAGGACCTTCCTGCTGAGAGGCGGACGTGCTAACCAGTCCACTACTAACTTCAATCCAGCGGCGTGAAATTCCTTACAAATAAGGCACTAGCATGACTAGCTAGCTACGACTATTAGTTTTATCATTACTAATTTATTTGTAGCTATAAGTTGAAGTTAAATTTAAAAAAAAAACTGTTAAATACTCTGTTTGCAACGTTGACTCTGTTTTGTTTTGTTTTTTATCAGGACATGTCGATACTTCACTAATCAATCAAAAAAGGTAAATAAAACCTAGCAAAGGTCTGGAAACTTTCCTTTCATGATCAACTGCCTTCTGCTAATTAA
Source organism: Tandanus tandanus (assembly GCA_039654325.1). Classification (NCBI taxonomy): domain Eukaryota; kingdom Metazoa; phylum Chordata; class Actinopteri; order Siluriformes; family Plotosidae; genus Tandanus; species Tandanus tandanus. The sequence goes on from JBCNYH010000021.1 coordinate 1,333,856, forward strand.
TAAACATAAACGCATTCAAGTGTTTGCAACAAGCTATTAATGGAACAGCTGAACAACAGAATGCTGTGGTGTTTATAAAAAACAAACAAAAACAAAAAAAAAGGAAGCCAACCTCAGACAGCAAACTAGATTTGGGTTCCACGAGAAAAATTTTCCCCCGGAATGTTTCCTTTTAAAAGCTCTTCTGTTATCTCGTGAATCTTATACATCGACGGCGCTCATATTACAGACGAGTTTCACAGCTGAAGTTCTGTTTATCGAGCGAAAGAGAAAAGAATAGAGAGAGAGAGAGAGAGCGAGAGAGAAGCGTTACACCTGAGTTTTGAAAAGCAAAGCACAGCACAGATCTTCACTTCAGGCGGTAGAGAAGAACTCAACCGTGTACATAACACACACACACACACACCAAAACACACACACACACACACACACACACACACACACAAACCCACACCCATCACACAAACGACATCCTTTGTGCTTTTTTCGGTTCCGCGGCCTAAACCGCAGTGCTGAATAATTCTCAGACGTCACTCATAACACGACCAGTTGTATGCATTTATGCTTGCCTGTGTGTGTGTGTGTGTGTGTGTGTGTGTGTGTGTGTGTGTGTGTGTGTGTGTGTGTGTGTGTGCAGTGTCTGAAACTCATGGCCTAATCTGGGGTGTGTGGCCAGAAGCAAGCCTGGATTACAGGCCCCTAATCCCACCCTGTCAATCTGGACATCTTTTGTTTCTAGCGCAGCGCTAAATCGACCTCGTTCGAGTCCGTGCTAATCCGCAGGACGTGCGTTTACTCTTCACTCTTAGAGCTCGGATTTTACCTCGGGTTTGCTCTGTCCTACCTAAAACATACGCTCTTCTTGTTTAGCGATGTGTGGCTGAACACGTTACAAACTTCCCGCTAATCCATATACACACAATTATAATAATTATTATTATTATTATTCATTCATTCATTTTCTAAGCCGCTTAATCTAAATTAGGGTCGTGGAGACGCTGGCGCCCTGGACAGCTTACCAGACCACCGCGGGGTCAACACACACAACCACTCACACCCAGGGGCAATTTGTAACCTCCAATTAGCCTACTGTGCATGTTTTTGGACTGTGGGAGGAAACCGGAGTACTTGGAAGAAACCCACACAAGCACGAGAAGAACGTGCAAACTGCGAACTGAGTGTGTGTGTGAATGGTTGTGTGTGTGTGTGTGTGTGTGTGTGTTGCCATGCGATGGATTGGCGAGCTGTTCAGGGTGTACCCCGTGACCATAACAGGATGAAGTACTTCGGTAAATGAATGAATGGATTATAGTTGTGTGTGTGATGCTAACGTGTTGCGTTACTCAGTGCTCGAGATACACAGATACAGGATTAAACCGGTCGTTATAATGAACTACAGCCACTATACACGTTAGTATCTATATTAAAATGATATCCTGTAGAAGACAGAGCATGCAGGAATGCGTGGGAGGAGATGTGATGCTAGCAAGCTGACCAATCACAGTCGCTGTAGTTACATTTTGGGGAGTTGTAAGTATAGGTGTGTGAGCGTGGAATTCTGGCATCCTATCCAGACGCGGCGATTGCACCCAGTGTTCCAGGGTATACGCCCTGAGTCAGCTGACACAGGCCCCAGCCTCCCCGTGACCCTGGTTGGAGTAAGCAGTTCGGCAAATGAGTGAGTGATGATGACTGGATAAAAATGACCACACTGTCCTGGGGTTTCATACACGTCCCGAAGTCTTTCACTTCTCAGACGCGTCGGAGAAACTCAGCAGCCAGGAGTTGCGCCAGATAGGAACAAACAAACAGGAAGTGCTTTTGACACACACACGTATGTTATCTAAAAAAACAACAACACAAACGACTCACTATAGTGTTTGTTTACAGATCTAATTTCACTCAGATCCCACACGGGACGTGAACCTACTTCATATGTATATCGTGTATCGTCAACATACGACACACACCACGTTTCTACATAGAGATAAACGTGAATATACTGTATATACACACGCGGTGTACGTCTGGAAAGATTCTCAGTGCTTTGCTCTCTTGAAGGCTATTTTGTGTCTGCTAGAAAATTAAAAATGCAAAAGAGAGAGAGTGAGAGAGTGAGAGAGAGAGAGAGAGAGAGAGAGAGAGAGATGGTGGCTGAGGCGGTGTCTGCCAGCGCAGCTAAAACGAAAAGCCTTTTGTGGGAGCAGTGACCAGATTTTAAATGCAGCTGGATCAATAAATAAGAGGGGGCTGTACAAGCACAATCTCGGAGTGTCTTCGAGCATCGCTCCCAGTGCGCGCGTGCGCGCGCGCGCGCGTGTGTGTGTGCGTGTATGAGTTGAGGGAGTACAGGGAAAGGAGGGGGTCAAATACTGCACGTCCTGCAGACAGCTGTCTCAGTGCAGTAAATTCTGCTCATCTAAAAAGCACCAGAAAAAAAATCTCATCTCATTTCTTTGCCTCCCGCACTCTTTCTGATTCTCTCTCTCACTCTCTCTCTCTCTCTCTCTCTCTCACACACACACCCCTGCTTCACACAGGAGGAGACGGCGTTCCTGCCGTTCCTGCAATCCTCGGCTATTTCTGCTCGGGATGCAAATATAGCGATAAGCAGGCGAACAAATAGGCCAAACTACTGGCATTTCCAGCTCGGGCTCCATTATCTCAGCGGGGACTCTGGAGTGTGTGTGAGTGTGTGTGAGCGGCGAGGGCCCAGCGCATGAGCGATGGGATGGGAGGACGAACGGCACCGGAGAGAGCGAGCCCGAGAGCGCCATAACAAAAAGTCAAAACACTCTGCACAGACAAGCCTGGTGTAGAAAAGGTAAGAGAAAGAAGGAGCGAGGGTAAGAGAGAGAGAGAGAGACACACGCACAGAGGAAGAAAGTGTGTGAGAGAGAGAGAGAGAGAGAGAGAGAGAGAGAGAGAGAGAGAGAGAGAGAGAAAACGATTGAGACAGCAAAAGAGAGAGAGTCAGAGAAAGTGAGCAAGACAGAGAAAGACTGGGAGCGAGACAGAGAGAAGGTGAGAGAGACATCAAAAGAAAGAAAGAATGAGTGAGCAAGAGAGAGCGAGAACGACAGAGACAGCAAAAGAGAGAGTCAGAGAAAATGAGCGAGAGACAGAGAGAAGGGAAGAGAGACATCAAAATAGAGAAGGAGAGAGAGAGCGAGAAAGAAAGAGAGAGAAAAAGTGAGCGAGAGAGAGAGAGAGAGAGAGAGAGCAAGCAAAAGTAAAACGGCTGCCTCGTTGTGTGAACTGTTCAATACGAGTGTTTGTCTGTGTGCAGCCTGACCAGAAAGTATGAGATCAGCATCACTGATTAACGAGATAGGCAGAGAGAGAGAGAGAGAGAGAGAGAGAGAGAGAGAGAGAGAGAGAGGCAGGGAGAGAGAGAGAGAGAAAGAGAGAGAGGGAGGATGAAAGGCGGTGAGAACTTGAGCTCGACATGAAACGTAGACGAGCCTGTTTTCTGCGGACAAACACAAAACTTCCTCCTCAAAGAAAAATAAAGTAAAATTGCAGGAAAATAAAATGAGAGAGAGAGAGAGAGTAAATGAGAGAGCGAGACGTCAGTGCAGCGTGCGTGCGTGCTACTCGTTTAGCTTTCCTGCCGTTTTCTTCAGGGAAGAATCAACCTTTTCACCTTGTCTGTGGAAAAAAAAACAAAAAAAAAAAACAAGAAAAAAAAAACAAGAACCCTGGCTGCCTACACAAAAATAACCTTGGGTTTCGTCAAGGAGATTCTCACGTTGAATGATAAATAGAAGCCCAGGGGACGCCGGGGCGAGAAAGCAGCTAATTGCCTGCAACTGAAAGTCGGGCCCTTGCGCATCGCTCTTTTTTTTTTTAGGGAAAGAAGAAGGGGGGGAAAAAAGGCATGAGGCTGTGGTGGTGAACAAAAAGGAAGTTTAGTCAGCGTGGTGTTTCTGCTGCACCTCTGCTCCTCGTTACCACGGACCCGAAGGTAACGAGGAGCGCGGCGGTTATTTTGCACGCAGCAATTATCCAACACGCGTGTGACTTATGCTAATGGGAGACGCTGGAAATGTCAACGCCGCCACCTCATCTACATCTATATCAACACCTACAATCATCTACATACATACGCACCTTACACATTAATAGAACTGAGCGGTTAGCATAACAACATGCAGCGACTATTCGTAGTTATCTGTTATATCATTTCAAATAAAAATATTAATAAATACATGTTTATTTTGCACTGACGCACATTTCAACCTGATTGGGATCATCCTCAGGTGAATAAACGTATATCGCCAAAATCTGGATCCAGATCCTGAATCGGTTATGACGATATTTTTTTCCGCATAAAAAGGTTCTGGAAGGAGTCTCCAGTGTCAGGAGTTCAAGCTGTAAGTTCTCCGACATCTTCCAGGTAAAGATGTTTACATGGGTTTTCCGTAAGGAGGCGTTGACGTTACCGGGAGGCGTCTTCGGTGTCAGATGCGACATTTGCTTTCAAGACGATCAATAAAAAAATTGGACGTCACGCTGGCGCCTCATGGCATGAAGGTCCTGGGTTCGAGTCCCGAGCTCGGCGAGGGCGTTTCTGTGAGGAGCATGCATCTTCTCCCCATATTTGCATGGGTTTCCTCTGGGTATTCCGGTTTTCTCCGACAGTCCAAAAACATGCACATTAGGCTGGCTGGCTGTTCCAAATCGCCCCTAGGTGTTAGTGTGTGTGTGTGTGTGTGTGTGTGTGTGTGTGTGTGTGTGTCGGCTGAGACAGGAGTAAGCGGTTCGGAAAATGAGTGAATGAATAAAGAAAAAGACGTCTTTGACGTTTTACAGCTGCTGTAACGTAAGTGATAACGTGAGCTGCGGACTTTCCACATCTTTACAAGATAAAAACCTGATGGGTTCCCGATCCCGGTGGCACATCGACAACAGGCGTGACTATCAACTTGGAGATCGCAAGTTTGAATCCAGGTTGACGCCACATTCATCCACGTTCGGGAGTCCATGAGAGCTGATTGGCCGAGCTCTCACGGGAGGGAGGGATGGCATACGCTTCCCCTGTCACTCACAGCGATCACCAGCCAATTCATGGGCTCTGTGAGCTCGTTCGTACAAAAGGAGGCGGATAGAGCTTTCCCTCCGAGTGTGCCAGGCCGCCTTCAGCAGTTCATAAACAGGCGGGTGGGAGCATCACATGTCACGGAGGGAGCATGTGCATGGTTGGCCCCTCCCTGGTTGGTGGTGGTCGTATGTGATACTGAGGCAACACTGGAGTAGGAATTGGGTACGACAAAAATTAGGGGAGAAAAAAGCGGTGGGGAAAAATTCAATAAATAAATATAAAAACGATTAAAAAAAGATAAAAAGCGAAACACTTTAGGACGTGTTGGTATCAGAGACTCTGCACTGTCACAACACCTCACGACTACCGCCGTCACCACTACTCATTATCTTCCGATATAGTGTTTTATCCTATACGCGACCCAATAACAATGATGCGCACCAACGACCGGCGACATCAGGGCAGTTGTTTATGGTGGCACAAACACACACGGAAGTTTTGTGTGTGTGTGTGTGTGTGTGTGTGTGTGTGTGTGTGTGTGTGTGTGTGTGTGTCTGTTAAAAAAAAAAGAAAAAAGAAAAAAAACGAAAAAGCCCAGCAGCGCCGTGCTCTCACCCGTCTCTTCTGATCAGTTCTTGGTCTGTCGAGCACAACTCGCTCGGCTTGGCCTAATTTTTGGTTTCCGTGCCTTAAATCTGTCGCTGGGTCCGTGTGCCAAGGTGGGCCTCGCCACATGGCGCAACCGTGGTAGCACGAGATTTCGGTTTGTGGGTTGTCATGGCTCTTAAATCGTTCCTTACACTCAGGGCACGTTTATTTACGGGTTACACAGTGCACGTCGACTCAAGATATCTCTCTCACACACACACACAAACACACACACTCGCAGATCCGGGCGGTTGAACGGTTTTCTTGGTCCTCTTATCACCCCTCCAGGATTAGATGACCACGCTGCGTATTGGATCGTTCAGGCGGTATCCGACGCAAACTTTCCGGAACCTTCTACAACGTTTCTTCCTTTTTTAATCAGCTTACTAACCAGGATTTGTCGTTCGAGCTCATTCTTGGTCGCTGGAAGGGGTTGCGAGGGCGTTTACTTTATCGCGCAGGCCTAACTTTATCCGTATCCTGACAGGAAAACAACATTCTGCTCTGAATGTGCGAGGCAGACACTCCAACACTTAGGCGAGACTGACAGGTTTTTTTTTGTTGGGGTTTTTTTTTCCTTCTTGTCTTCCCTTTCTTTTCTTTTTTTAAATGTCCGCCACAGCCGGAGACATTTCGTGGCTTTGGGTGTGCTTCACAGAGCACAGTATGAGATCTCTTCAAAACCCAACAGCACAAACAGGTCCTGACAGATTTGTTCTCCCTAATTCGCAGTAAAGGAAACAGCACAAGTGTATTAGAGGTCTTCTTCTGTGTGCTCAGCTGCGACACACACACTCACTCACTCACTCTCTCTCTCTCTCACACACACACACACACACACACCCAAAGAAAAATCCAACAATAGACACATTTCTAATGGAAGAGGAGAGTGGGTGAGACTGTTCCGTTTCAATTCACTGATACCGCTAATGGCTTCTTAGCGGTTCCATGAAATCAAGCAGCTGTCAAGTCGATGCATCAGGAGCAGGAGGAGGAAGAGGCGGCATTCCCACAAGAGAAAAGCATCGCGTCAGGATGTTTGCCTCAACATCTGCTCCCCTGCACTCACAGCCTTTTTCTCCCCCCTTCTTCTTCTTCTTTCACAGCAGCACACATCCAGACAAAGAGAGACGGAAGAGCAAACAGCTCACCTCCACATCTGATGCACAAACTCTCTTCGAAACGCCGCGCTTGTTTTAACCCGACCGCGTTCCGGTACCGTCCTGTGCCCTCGGGCTGGCGACGGGACGCGGTTTGCGTGTTAACAAGACGCGTGCGGAGAGGGAACGTTCCCATGGACTCGTCGTACGATCATGTTACGAGCATCAAGTTCACAAAGTCTGAAAGAGATGCAACAACTTTAACAAAAATTTTAATATGTCAAAAAAAAAGAAAACCACCGACGTTAATCAGACTCATCAAACTTCACCGGTAAACGATTCACACGAGCGCCAAAGTCAATAAAAATGCCCAGAAATACAAGTTAATCATCTCTTTTGATCAGATTGCAGCTTTCTGTTCAACCTGATCAAAAACCTGAAGATAAACGCAATCATCGTTAGGGTTAAGGTGAGATGACTCGCAGAAGTAAAAAAAAAGAAGAAAAAAAGAAAAAAAGAACAGACCTGAAATGTAGTAAAATAATTTTTACTTCTCTTTATTTTTACTAAACATTTACTTTATTTATTTTTTTTATTCAAATAATAAAGATATCGAGTAATTTTGCGGAAAAATCTGCGCTTATAACTTTATTAAAAAAATTTTTTTTTTAAACTATAACCGATCATGACAGCCTGAGTGAGTCCCAAGCGACTGAAATAACAATAAAATAAAATTGAAATATTTTCTAAATATAATCGAACACACAGAAAATTCAGTTCGATTTGATTCAGTTTTATTTGTGTAGCGCTTTGTACAATTGACATTGTCGCAAAGCAGCTTTACACAGTAAAAGTCATTCAAAAAGGAATTTAAACATTTTTCTCCAACCCCCTTCACATTCCTACAAAACAAAACAACACAAATAACAAACCAAACAAAAAAATTGAGTCACTTAGTTCTTTATAACTGACTCATGAACAGTTATGTAGTTTGCTTAGTCAAAACATGCCGTTATAATACCCTAATAATTATGCTAATTATCCTGTTAAAACGTTTAAAAACGTCTGTTACGGTATGACGTCATGACACGGGGGGTAGGGGGGTTGTGGAAGAGGGGGGGGTGAATAAACAGGTTAAAATGTAACGCTCGTGCGATACACGTCCACCTGTTCGTCACAAAGAAGTGAAAGGTGGGAAAATGACAAAATAAAAATCCAAGAAATGTCGAAAAGGGAAAAGAAACGTGTGCGTGGAGCGGGGGTCAGGTTTTGCTTTTTGTTTGTTTGTTTGTGTGTTTTATTTTATTTTTTTTATTTAATTGATTTGAAGTAAAACTTGATATGACGTCACCACCACCACCGGTTTTCAGACGATTCCTTAAATAAATAAAAGTTTTTTTTCTGAAAAGTGCTTTTGTGCTTGTTTCAAAAAAACAGCTACAACTAGAACAAGAACAAGAAGAACAAGAAGAAGAGGCACAAAAAAACAATCCGACGGAGTTCAATCAAACACACACACACACACACACACGTTAAAAAAAATTTAACCAAGATGGCGAGAGGCTTGTTGTTTAGAGGGCAGGGGAGGAAAAAATGGAGGATATTGTAATATACACAAAGGGGATAAATTTCAACAACTCGGCCAGGCGGCAGCTGCTGCTTCTCTTTAAGGAAGCGACCAAGATAAGAGAGAGAGAGAGAGAGAGAGAGAGAGAGAGAGAGAGAGCCCCTCACACACTCACACCACACCAACCGCCTCTCAGAGGACATTTTCATCGATTTAAAGTCGAAAAAGAGGTTATTATTATTATAAAACTACATTAATATATCCGTGTGTGTGTGTGTGTGTGTGTGTGTGAAGAAAGAGAAAAGCGGTTAGCTTTCTGCCATCATCCATCTGATCTCCCTCACACACACACACACACACACACGGACATAAAAACAGACCCAAAAGGTTCAGCTGCATTCACTTCTTCACTCCTCCTTTTCTTCTCCTCCTCTTCCCTTAAACTATCACTTATTCACAACAACAACAACAACAACAACAAGCACGTCGGGAGAACATACAACCAAAACATGTATTACCTCAGACGTTCTGTCCGGCCACAAAAGGACAAGAATCTCACTATCAAGTCGCTTAACAATCAACAACAACAGCAGCAGCAGCAGCAACAACAACGCCAGTAGCGGCTGTTGCTAATTCCTTTAGAAAGTTGCGCGAGCTCGATACATTGTGGCACGGGAGGGTATTTCTTTGATCTTTATTTGAAATTTTGACCGTTAAACCGTCACCGTTTCCCTCAAGTAGCCCGTGCGGTGGTGGTGTTTTAAAAGGACGCACGCGCTCGCGTTCAAAGAAAGTCGAGTTAGCTCCCGTCGCTAAAGACACACACACACACTCACACACACACACACACGCGAGTATATATACATACATATATATTTATGAACATATACACACATATATATATATATATACACACACGCGCGCGCGCGCGCACACAACGTAACAATGTAACAAATAACCGCTCGCGCGATTAGCACGTTTAGCTACAGCTGCTTCTTTCTTAAATAGTTGAAACTTACCGTCGGGGTTTTTTTTTGGACACTTCGCCTGTCGACGCTTTAAAAAATCCACCTCGTCCTTGGAAGGATTTACTTTTAGATCACGGGGTTTGTGTGTTTTCTCTTTTCTCTCTCTCTCTCTTTTTGTTGCGAGAGGCCGGCGGAGCAGGAGATGATGAAGAAGGGGGAATTGGGCAGTAATTGAGTCTCTGTGTGTGTGTGTGTGTGTGTTAGTTACGGACGGCGGATTGAAGGAGACTCTCCTCTCAAAGGTTTTATTCCGCTTCACTTCAAGGAATCAAAGTGACGTCACCTCGCCGGGTTTCTCCGTTTCTTCCTCTTAAAAAAACTTTATCTCGCACATTATTATTATTATTATTATTATTATTATTATTATTTATCTTAAAGTCGAAAGCAGAAGTAAAAAAAAAACAGGTTTGTGCTGTTGTTATTAATTTATATTTATATATACAGTTCAGTCCATGGATCAGGGATATAAGAAACGTCACATCTACTCAGTGTGGAGTGAAAATCATCCATCAGAGGAAGAAATAAACTCTGATCAGAACATTTCCCCCTGAATTAGGACTCTTATGATGTCATAATTATAAAATAATAAGTCATGACTGTGGAAAAAAAGCGTTATCCATTCATTCATTTGCCGAACCGCTGGAGCCTATCTCAACCGACTACGGGCGAAGGCGGGGTACACCCTGTACAGCCCGCCAGTCCGTCACAGGGCCAACACACACACACACACACACACACACACACACACACACACACACAACAATTCACAACCACTCTCATATCTACAGCCGATTTATAGCCTAACGTGCATGTCTTTGGGCGGTGGGATGAAACCGGAGTCCCCAGAAGAAACCCAAGCGCAGAGGGAACATAGAAACGCCCTCGCCGAGCCCGGAAATTGGAACCCAGGACCTTCTTGCGGCGAGGCGGACAAGTTAACCACAGTGCCACCGTGCAGACCTTTTTATGAGATAATAAGTCATGATTGTGACTCTCTTAGTTATGCGATTATTTTGAGATGACATCCCATCATTAGGAAATATAAATATAAAATAAGATGTGCGCAATTATAAGAGAGACGCTCATACATCATGAGAAAATCATCTCGTTATTTTTGATATATTAAACCATCAGTCATTGCTGTGAGGTGTTACTGTAATAAATATGTTGTTATAACGTTAAACATGTTTTGTAATAACGTGATCATTTTGTATGTCAGAATGATGTGTGGAAATGTACTGAGATAACGTGAGAAGTTTGACGTTACTGCAGTATACCTTTCGCGTAATAATGTGATACTGATCTTCTCTTTCTTACCTGAGCGTTAGCGGTGAGCTGCCGTAATAATTGTGAAAAAAATATCTCATCATTATCACGAAAACCTACATCACAATTATGAGATAGTGAGTTATTTATGAGATTTATTTTGTCCTAAGTCATTGTCATGAGCTAGAAAGTCATAATCGTGAGAAGATTAATTTTCAAAAATTAGATTGTCATTATGAGATAGTAAGCTATAATCATGAAAGGCTAAGTAATAATCATGAGATAGTAAGAAATAATAATGAGATAGTAAGTAATAATCATGAGATAGTAAGAAATAATAACGAGATAGTAAGTAATAATCATGAGATAGTAAGTAATAATCATGAGATAGTAAGAAATAATAACGAGATAGTAAGTTTGTTAGATATTAAGCCATAAGTCATTGTTACAAGATAGTTGTAATCGTAAGAAAATTATCTCATTCTTATGAGATAGTAACTCATCAAGTCTTAATGATGTATGTCATAATCTCATGTCATAGTCTCAGTGATGTAAAGTCATAATCATGTATCTTGTAATTATAGGATAGTAAGAGGTTATTATTCTTACTCATAATTATGAGATACTAAGAAATAATTATGAGATAATACGTAATAATTATGAGATAATAAGCCATTTATTGAGAGAAAATGTATCTCTGTATTATTAGATGGTAAGTAATTTATTTGTTCATTCATTTGGCGAACCCCTTCATGTTACCAGGGTCACGAGAATTTTGGAGCCTATCTCAGCCGACACTGGGCGAATGCGAGGTACACCCCGAACAGCTCACCAGTCCATCGCAGGTCCAAGACACTCACAACCATTCACACTCACTCACACCTAGGGGCAATTTGGAACAGCTAGTTAGCCTAATGCGCGCATCTTTATAATGTGGGAGGAAACCGGAGTACCTGGCGGAAACCCACGCATGCACAGGAGGAACATGCAAACTCCACACAGAAACAACCCCTCGCCGAGCCCGGGACTTGAACCCAGTGAGACGGATGTGCTGACCAGACAAATTATCTTATAACTTCACGTCCGGTCCTTAATGTTAGCCGTAACCCTTAAGACACGTTTCTTCAAGTCTTCTGCACACTTTATTTATCAGTTTTAGCATCGCGCTGATGCTAAAAATATCTGCTGATTATTCTTATTTTCTGGCACTATGTCATTTCACGCCACTTGCCTTGCCAAAGGTTTGTGCTTCGTGCTCATAAACACTCTGAGCCGAGTTCCAGGATTGTTTTTTCTTTCTAAATTAGACCATGTAATAACTGTTTTCTGTGATTATTGGATCAGGATTCTGGTTAATAGTGGGATTTAGGGTGGATGTTTTCGGATAGTGTGAACATAGTCACATGCTGTGTGAAGTGATATCATGGAAATCATTTTTTAAAACCAAACTGTTGACATTTGGGTTTAATCTTAACCTAAACGTTTAAAGCAGTTATTAAATCTGGAATTATGGAGGTAATGTGATAGTAAAAATACCTCCAAAACAACATGGGGGCAGGAACAAAGTCTTTAAAATGCCTGTGAGAGATGACTGTTCGGATAGTACACAGTATGGATTTTTTATTAATAACAATAATGATAATAATAATAGTAGGCGGCACGGTGGTGCAGAGGTTAGCACGTTCACCTCACAGCAAGAAGGCTCGGGTTCGATTCCTCGGCTCGGGTGTTTCTGTGTGGAGTTTGCATGTTCTCCCTAAGGGTTTCCTCCGGGTACTCCGGTTTCCTCCCACACTACAAAAACATGAACTGTAGGCTAATTTGCTGTTCCAAATTGCCCCGGTTGCGAGTGTGAATGGTTGTATGTGTGTTGGCCCTGCAGTGGCCTGGAGAGCTGTTGGGGGTGTAATCCGCCCTCGCCCAGAGTCGGCTGAGATGGGCTCCAGCCTCCCTGAGGCCCTAATTAGGATTAAGCGGCTTAGAAAATGAATGAATGGCTGAATGATGAATAATAATAAAAATAAAAATAATGGGCAGCACGGTGGTGTCGTGCTCTGCAAGCCTTCCAGACTCTCCTGTTATACATGAACACATACAGTGGTGCGAAAAAGTGTTTGCCCCCTTCCTGATCTCTTATTTTTTTGCATGTTTGTCACACTTAAATGTTTCAGATCATCAAACAAATTTAAATATTATTAAAAGACAACACAAGTAAACACAAAATGCAGTTTTTAAATGAAGGTTTTTATTATTAAGGGAGGAAAAAAATCCAAATGGCCCTGTGTGAAAAAGTGATTGCCTCCTAAACCTGATAACTGGTTGGGCCGCCCTTAGCAGCAACAACTGCAATCAAGCGTCTGCGATAACTTGCAGTGAGTCTTTTACGGCGCTGTGGAGGAATTTCGGCCCACTCATCAAAGCAGAATTGTTGTAATTCAGCCACACTGGAAGGTTTTCGAGCATGAACTGCCTTTTTAAGGTCCTGCCACAGCATCTCGATAGGATTCAGGTCAGGACTTTGACTCGGCCACTCCAAAGTCTTCATTTTGTTTTTCTTCAGCCATTCAGAGGTGGA
>JBCNYH010000021.1:1368930-1385662 GCA_039654325.1 Tandanus tandanus
AAACACTATAGATATAAGGCAACGACCCTTCAATCCAAACTATCACAAGACAACAAACTGCTACATTTGTACATAAATACACCAGCAAATTTCCTGTGGCTTTTACAGAAAAACAGAGCTGACAGTAATCAAGAGTTTGGTAAATAATAACCAAATCAAAAAGACATATCACAAACGTATCACAGCAACAACCAACGTACCAGATATACACTCACAGAGAAAAATTTAAATATATATATATATATTTTTTTTTTTTTTTTTAATTAAAAAAAATCTCTTAGTGTATAAACCTACTAGACAACTCAGTGACTGTGTCAGCATGCAGAGTATGAGGAATAAGTGAGTGATCAGTGATGGGTGGTGAGTGAGATTGTGCAAATGTGACCACACCTCCACAGAAACTAGAGGCAGACTAGGGCAGCCCAGAGACCCGGGCCATCAGCAGCAATCCCAGAGCACGAACCCAAGCCACCCCACACTGAAGACAACCCCGGACCCACCCAGAGGGTGGCAGAGGAGAGCCCCAGCCAGAGCCCCCCGCGGTCACAGGGCACAGGCCCCGGCAGGCCAAGATCGGCAGCCGCCGACCCCGCTAGGTCCCGGCCATCCAGGGCGGCCAGAGCGAAGGGCCCCAAGAGAGCCAGAGGCAACCCCCCCTCCCCAAGGCAGAGGGCCCGCACCATACCCAGGAGAACCAGGCCCCCCAGACAACCACTCGGTGTGGGCCAGCACCCACCCCGATGTTCCAGCCGCACAGCCCGGAAACCAGGGCACCATCGACCCCCCTCCCCCACCCTCTACCTATTCCAACCTCCACCCCATATAACCCCTCATTCACAATCTCCCCTGCGCTGTACCCATAAACACTCACTCTCACACATCCACATCACACATAACCCTCCCACCATGCCCCGTGGGGGACGGCCCCGGTGGACCAGAGGACAATGAGCCCCAAGTCCGGTCCCCACCAACTACCACCCCCAGCCACCCCCATCACATTCCCCCCAGATGTGGCAGACTGGGCATCCCCCAGGGCCAGCAGCCCCCCATCAGAGCAGTCAATACGGGTCCCAGCTCCCAGGGCAACCACCTCCCCCTGCGCTGCCCAGGGGAACAGGGGTGTGAGAGGTCCCCATTACCCTCACCCTCCCCGCTCCTGACTGTTTGTGAAGTGTGTGTTTGCAATTAAAATTGAGGGGCAGTGACCGCATTATGCTGGGAGCGAGGTCACCTTAGTAGCCCCGCTTGCCATGCACTACATGGCACACCCCCCAGAAGTTGTTTGTGTGTTGTATTTCTTGTGTGTCTTAAGTGTAATTAAAACTGAGAAGCGCGTCGCCACAGGGTGCAGCCAAGGAGGCCACTTAGATGGCCCGCTCTGCTCCACCCCACATGACGTGCACGCCTCCCAAGTCCCTGTGTGTGAGAGAGAGAGAGCGGGGAAGAAGAGGGGTCTGGGGATGTCAGTCCAGAGGGAAGCAAACTACCCTTTAGATGGTGAGCTGCTAGTAGCACTAGGCACACCCATTTCCCGGGAGGCCCCCCAGGGCAAGACAGGCCAGGAGCAGCCACCCTCCACGACCAGGACACACAGCGACCGCAGCCAATGAGCCGCCACCGACCCCATAAGGCACCCACCCATCACATGCCTAGGGAGGAAGGAGAGGAGGACAGCGGGAGAGCCCAGATCCACCCCACATACACACCTATATCCTTGCACACTCCTACTCATCCTATCACATACATACACACACAGCATACAAACCTCCCAGTCTCACACCCCAGCACCTCCCCCTACAATCCCCCGAACCCCATTCAGCCCTCTTTCAATCCCCTATACTCCTCCTGCCCCTGGGCCATAACCTGGGTCCCAGGGCGGCAACCAGACACCAGGGCATGCACCAACCCACCCCATTGCAGCACATCCGGACAGATCCAGACCCCACCACCTCGAAGAGAGGGGGGGGACCACCACCTCGAAGAGAGGGGGGGGACCACCACCTCGAAGAGAGGGGGGGGACCACCACCTCGAAGAGAGGGGGGGGACCACCACCTCGAAGAGAGGGGGGGCCCAGAGCCACCCCCACTGCAGAGCAGCCCAGTTCCGCACCACAGGAAACCACCAAGTCCTGGAGAGTCTAAATCTACTGGCCAGACAATATATACAATTTTCATATCCTGCACAGAACAGCATTCAATAGAGAATTTAATTATGCTGCTGCTCAAACCACCATTATAGGCACAGTGCAATGTACACCCTCTCCCGATCCATTCCCATACCTCAACCGTATCTAATAAATGTCTTAATCACAGAACCAAATGTTAAATATGGTCTCTCATTTTACAGGCTTTTGTTCTTACAATCGCATGCTACACTGGGGATATGCACTGGATACAGTATATTAATTTAATTCAACATACACATACATACACACACACAGTAGGTAGGGTCCCCCAAGGCAAACAGATCCTAGGTGAAGGTCCAGACTAAGCACGGTTCAGAAGACCCTTTTGGATAGAACATCAAGTATTCAGTTTCCCTTGCCTGTATGTGAGTTACTGGGGTCCCCCCTCAATCCAGGCCTGGTGGAGGGGTTCCAGGGTGAGTGCCTGGTGGTCAGACTTCTGCCCATGGAGCCTGGCCAGGCCCAGCCTGAAAAAGGGACATGGGTTCACCCTCCCATGGACCCACCAACTGTGTTGTGAGTTGGGTGGCAGCCAAAGGCATGAGTTCTGTCAGACCAATCCTCTGCTACTGACGCTGGCTCTTGGAACATGGAATTTCACCTCTCTGGTGGGGAAGGAGCCTGAGCTGGTGCACGAGGTTGAGAGATAGTGACTATATATAGTCGAACTCACCTCAACACATAGCTTGGGCTCTGGAACCACCCATCTCGAGAGGGGCTGGACCTTATTCCATTCTGGAGTTGCTCATGGGGAGAGGTGGCAAGCTGGTGTGGGCATCCTTGTTGCCCCCCCGTCTCGGTGCCTACATGTTGGGGTTCTCCCCAGTTGACATGAGGGTAGCTTCCCTCCGTCTTCGGATGGGGGGGACGGGTTCTGGTTGTGGTTTGTGCTTATGCACCTAATGACAGTTCTGAGCACCCACTCTTTTTGGAGTCTTTAGGGGGTGTGTTAGAGATTGCTCCCCCTGGGGACTCCCTCGTCGTACTGGGAGACTTCAACGCCCATGTGGGCAACGACAGTGTGACCTGGAAGGGTGTGATTTGGTAGGTACAGCCTCTCCGATCTGAACCCGAGTGGTGTTTCGTTGTTGGACTTGTCCATCACGAACACCATGTTCGAACATAAGGGTGTCCGTAAGTGCACTTGGCACCAGGACACCCTAGGCCGCAGTTCGATGATTGACTTTGTAGTCGTGTCATCGGACTTGTGACCCCATGTTCTGGACACTCAGCTGAAGAGGAGCTGAGCTGTCAACCGATCACCACCAGGTGACCGTGCCTCCATTATTGAGGCGGCAGCCCATAGCGTCATCGGTGCCTGTTGTGGCGGTAACCCATGAACCCGGTGGTAGACATCTTCAGTGAAGTGGGGGCGTCCAGCGGAAGAAGGAGGCCTATCAGGTCTTGGGACTTCTGAGGCAGCAGGCAGGTAGTGGCAGGCCAAACGTGCTGCAGCTCGGGCTGTCACCGTTGCAAAATCTCGGGTGTACGAGGAGTTCGGTGAGGGCCTGGAAAGCGACTATCGGTTGGCCTCAAAGGTTCTGGACCACCATCTGACGCCTCAGGTGGGGAGAGCAGTTCTTCACAAATACTGTTTACAGTGGAAGTGGGGAGCTGCTTACCTCGAATGGGGATGTTGTCGGGAGGTGGAAGGAATACTTCGAGGACCTCCTCAATCCCCCTAACACGCCCCTGTGGAGGAGGATGACCCTGGGGGTTTGGGTGGTGGTCCGCCCATTGCTGGGGCTGAGGTCGCCGAGGTGGTCAAAAAGCTCCTCGGTGGCTGGGCTCCGGGGGTGGATGAGATCCGCCCTGAATATCTCAGGGCTCTGTATGTTGTAGGACTGTCTGGGTTGACATGTCTCGTCCTGAAGGGGGCACGGGAGTTTGCCCAATCTGTCCACATGTGCTTTGTGGATTTAGAGAAGGCTTTCGACCGTGTCCCTCGGGCTATCTTGTGGGGTGTACTCCAGGAGTACGGTG
This sequence comes from Tandanus tandanus, assembly GCA_039654325.1. NCBI lineage: Eukaryota > Metazoa > Chordata > Actinopteri > Siluriformes > Plotosidae > Tandanus > Tandanus tandanus. The sequence goes on from JBCNYH010000021.1 coordinate 1,373,100, forward strand.
TACCAGACCCGTTGCTATGGGCCATTAGGTCTCTGTACCGCCGGAGCTTGGTCCGCATTGGTGACGTTTCGATTTTGTTTCCGGTGAGGGATGGGGTCTGCCAAGGCTGTGCTTTGTCATCAGTTCTGTTCATAATTCTTATGGATAGAATTTCTAGGCACAGCTGAGGCATTGACGGGTTCTGGTTTGGGACTCCTGTAGTTACTCCTCACAGAAAACATCAAATCACTAACTTTAAAAAAAATAAATAAAAGTCACAAAGTATAAAAACTTTCTTTCACGACTGCAGAAGAGCCAAGAAGAGAAATTAAAAAGAAAGATGACGACAAGGGATTGGATGTTTAGGGCAGTTGGTAAGAGTGGTGGTGAGCAGGGGTTGGTCACTGATTGTCTAGCGATCAATGAGTGATCTGATTGGTCCAGCGGTGATCAGGTGTTGGGAGTGAAGGTGTTTGGTGATTGGCCTGATGGTGGTCATTGAGTGTTGGAAGCTGTAGCTGATGGTGATTGTGCTTTGAAAGCTAGGGCGGTTGGTGATTTGGCATTGAAAGCTATTGGTGGTCTGTGATTTGGTGTAGGAATCTATGACGGTCTGCGATTATCTAAAACATCACTAGATTTGTCTCTAGGCTAATAAAAACAAATAAAATAAAATAGAGGGGTGCTTACGGAGTGAGTTATCTCTACCAGGCACAAATGGATTATTATAACATGGCATAGTTATAATGAAATGTCTCCCTCTAGTGGGCGTCTGACAAACATTACACACAAACTAACAAAGAGGTGAAAACCTGGTAGTGGTGATGTTAATAGAGCTGGGTAAGTTAAGAAGTTGCCTAAATTGCATTTTTCGCATCATTCTGCCCGCACTTTTTCAATTATAATCAGGGTTGCATTTAGACTTGGACCTTGTGACCTTGAATCCTGTTGATGTAATTTAAGATTCTTGTAGGTGAGGTTTCTTTAAATATATGTACACGGGGAAATCTGACGGACTTTGTTAAAGCGAAGTTTTGTTGCTGGTTTGTGGAAACAAAGCATGAATTACGGATCAGGGACCAGAACGAATCACGTCCGGGTTTTAAAATGAAGGAAGATGCAACGTGAGGATTTCTTGTATTAACAAGCCTTCACTTGGCTCCAAATCTGTGTTTTTAATCTAACGGAGAACTTTCACGGACTGACTGCGCGTCTGGACGTCTAAACATAGCCTTCGAGAACTTTCCGGAAGCAGCTGGCCGAGTTGCAGGGCTGAGGTTTCATCTGGTCGGTGTGGGCATTAGAGAAAGGTTTCTGTTTTTCATCCGGCGCTGCGGATAACGTCCGAGTCAGCAGTGTTTGTGTTTTTGGAAGCTGTGAGTTTAAAAACTCGCCAAGCAGAAGATGAACCTGCAGCGGCGTGCTATTTTAATCCCGGCGTGTCCGGGGTTTTTATAGGTTGATGGTGGGGTAGTTGTGTTTAGCAGAGGGTTAAATAACCTGTGATGGTGTTATGGTGCTGGGCTCAAGATCAAATCCCCAATAGACCCCCACCGTGCTAAAGGTTTTAACCACATGTGTGCTTCTGTCCACCCAGCAATATAAAAGCTGGTAATAATACTGGGAAGGCAACCTGCGATGGAATGGCGTCCCATCCAGGAGGAGTTGAACTCCTAGTCGCTTCACGCTACCGGTATTAGCTCCGTATGTTATGGGCCACTGGGCTCGGGTGTTAAACTATTTGTGACGATGCCACTTTAACCTCATGTTAATGAAAAATTCAGTATAGCAGGGTATCCCAGAATGCAATGCAGGCGATACAGGTTGTCATAAGCTCTGATTGGCTAGTTGGTGATGTATGAAATGATTCAGTCTGGTTATTAGTCTAAAAGATGAGGAGAAACAGTAAAGCGCCGCTGCATCATGTTTTCATTACGTAGAGTGCAATTGGCGGCACTGTCAGCACTGCACTGTGGGTAATGTCGGAAACAGTGAAAATGTGCCAAAGCTTGATTGACAAGCTAATGCCAAAGATTTGTTTTGTAAAGATCACATTGACATGTATGCTGGATATCTTTTAATTTTTTTGAGTAATTGATTTATTTTAAAAAATTAGTTTTTATTAATGTGATTTTTTTTATTTTATTTGAACAGTGCTCCTCAGCGATGGATTCGAAGCCTCGCCGGCTGCCGTTCACGGTCTCCAGCTCCTCTCCTCTGTCTTCATCATCCTTCTCGTCCCCTTCTTCGTCTCTGAATGCCGGACGGCTCTATGGCAGAGGGAGTGTTCTGGGGAGCGAGCGCTTCAGCCGCGGCGCCATGGGGAAGCTAGACACGGAGTACCAGGTACCGAGCCTGGACAAAATAAACAAATGTGTGTCGTGGTTAAAATTAATGATTTCTAACGTGGTTTTTAAAAAAAATTTTTTTATATATTTTAATATAAATACATTTTTTTTACACCACTGATGCTTTTTGGGCAAGATTTCAAGTGCTGTGAGTTTTAGTGACTAGTATCTACCCGATAGCTAGTTTTTATCATATTTCCGAATACAAGCTGATGTAATAAATAATTAGAATATAATTCATCCATATTCAGAAGGGAGGGAGGTTCGAGCTCTTTGGGTTCGGGTTTCTTGCCTTTCCAGTCCATCAGCTTGGCGCGGAGCTCCTCTCGAGATAAGGTTACGAGTTGTTTTTAAACCCTGCGAGGCTTGTGCTGAGGCTCTCGCACAAAAACAAGCTAACCACGTTTGTTTGCTTGAATTTAAATCGACTGAGAGGGAGGGAGTGAGTGTGAGTCGGATAAACACTCGTCAGAGCTGAGGTCATTGATACAGCTGTTCCTGTAATCCTGTAAACAGTGTTGGTTCCATTATAAGGATTTGGTGCTGGAGAAAACCGTGATGTATCATATTTAAAAAAAGAAAGAAAAGGAAAAAAGTAGGTGCTGGTGTTGTGGAATCACGGCAGTGTGTTTTAGAGCAAGTTAAATTTAGAGCGCAGGGCCACCGCGTCCCACTGAACACCTGCCAGCTATTTTTAATCATTTGCATGAACCGGCTCTGAACTCGGCATCATTCTGCCCGTCACGTGTTCCCGCCGTACCTCGGTGTTAATCACCACCACAACAGGGACAGCTCGGGATGCTACGAGAAATATCCTCCTGCCTATCGCAGCAGCTGAGCGGCGCGCCGCCATGTTTTTAGTTCTATTTAAGGCACATTTTCCCCACAATTTTAAAATGGACCGCTATTCTGCCGATAGGAGCCAGGCCGTGAGGAGCGCCGAGTCGAGCTGAAAGGCTACTGCACCGCCTCCTGTAAATCCACCATGAAACTCTAAAATAATTTACAACAGGAAAATTATGTACGATATAAATAACAGTTTGTTTTTCAGAAATTGCTTGAGTTAAAATTACTCTTAAATTAATTTTAAAGTGTTTGATTTGAACTTGGCTGATTTTAGACACTTTGAAGTTAATTGAAGAGTAATTTCAAACATTTTTATTTCAATTCAAGAACAAAAAATAACTTGGATAATTTTATACTTTAACTGATATAAAAGTGATTTAAAGTTACCCTTTAATTAAATAAAAAAATTTGAATCGAAATCCAGGTACTCCAGTTTCCTCCCACAGTCCAGAGACATGCCCATTAGGTTAATTGGCTGTTCCAAATTGCCCCAAAAGGTGTGGATGTGTGTTGCCCTGTGATGGTTTGGTGGGCTTTTGTTGGCTGAGATAGGCTCCAGCCTCTGATTAAGCGGTTCGGCAAATTATAATAATGATCGTGATTAAAATCAATGTTAAACTAATTAAAAAAAAAAAAAGACCTTATCCCTTTTTATTTTATTTATTTATTTTTATTTAAAAAAATTAATGTTGAATGTTAAACTATTAAAAAAAAAAAAAAGTTATCCCTTTTTATTTATTTATTTTGGCTACTTAACGTTTTTGTATCGCAGACTTTCCATGAACTGATTTAAATTGTTTTTCTTTTTCATTGTTGATCTGCTGAAGTTTAACACAAGGAGATGTTTATGATGTGACATTTATGGAAGGAGTCTCCAGTTCCAGCAGGAGCAAATATCGCAGTAATTAAAATCTTTTAATATTTCCAGGTTTATTTTGGTCACATGACTTTTCTCTTAACGTAGTAAAAATACTGGCGAGGGAACGGCTGCCGCCGTAACGTGAGCGAGAACGAGAGCTTTGTTTCGTGGATGCTCAGTAACGTTAAACAGAAACTACAATGCGAGTGCCGCTTTTTAAAATTTGGAATAATTGTGAATCCATAGGACGTGGTGTAAAAGTGACAAAGCGCTTGCACGTGCCGTTTATTCCGCGCCGGTCACCTTGGCCGTCCCTGACCGCGGGCCCTTTGGAATAAGAGGAGTAGAATTTTGTATGAGATGGCCGACGGCGTCATGTTCTGCCGTCCTGACCGTTCGAGCCTTGCTGTGTTTCAGAGTCCTCGTATTCCAGGATCCAGCCGGAATTACAGCGCGTCGGATAACTGCCACTCCAGATGGAAGATGCCCGCGTCCCCCTCTTCATCCTCCTCTTCCTCGTCCATGCTGTGCGACTGCCAGTGGACGGAGACCTCCTACAGAGGACGAAACAAACCTGTACATACGAGACCCGACTTCATTCGAGATTCTTAGAACCTCACCCGTGTTCTACGCGAATCATTAACACGCCTTATTGTGTTGTCGTCGTCCCGCCCCCCCACCCCCACCCCCCACTTTATAGGTCGAGCCTGAGAGAGGGTTAGGTTCGTACTCCAGTCTTCTCAGTTCGCCTCAAGATGACGAATCCAAAAGAGCCAAGCTGTCGTACACGAGTAGATCGACGTACAGCAGAACCCCCATCACGTCTACATCCAGCAGCACCTACTCGAACACGGGAGGCGTGGCCGGTACTGATTTACGTTGTTTATTCGTATTTAATAATTAAATATTTGATATTGTAACGTTAACATGCGAGTATGTGTGTTAGTTGCTATAGGAGTTGAAACAGTCATGCATGATTACTGGTTAACCATCCAGCCAATCAGCTTTGAGGATTTAACAGCGCTCTGGTAGAAAGGAAGTGGTCTCCTATAATTAACGTATGAATGAAACGCTGACGGTATGAACGTGTTCTGAGGAACAAACTGTGCTTGTGTTTAGATTCCCTGTGGAAGTCCAGCCTCAGGCCCCTCTCCCGGTCCTCTTCATCCTCCTCGTCTTCATCAGACGATCTGTGGGCTCGCAGAGACGTGGACAAGAGGACGGACCTGGGCCTGTCTGGTCTGGGAGAGTCCAGCTACAGGTCCACACCCCTGACCTCCTCACTGTGTGCGTATAATGTTTTAATTCGAGGTGATGGACCGATGTGTTTGTAACGGTCTGGACAGGCTGTAGGCCGTAAAGTAATTTCACTCTAGATTACTAACTCCCATAATGCCTTGTGTTTTTAGATCGCCCAGAGCGTGTGACATCTACGTACGCCCAGGGGGCCCGACCCAAAGAGAGCCTGTACTCGTCTTCGCGCAGAGAGAGCAGCAGTACGTCATCCAGCCGCCGTCTTTCCTCCGACTTCGTCCCGTCTTCGCAAAGGCTTGCGTCCGACTACCAGCCCAGCCCTCGCGTCTCCCGAGACGCGAACCGACCGGCGTCTCTCTCCGACTGTAGCTGTCCTCCGTCTAGCCCCGCTCCTGTGCCAAACCCCACCCCCGAGGGCGGAGACTCGGACGGCAGAAGCACGACACGCCGACTGCTGTCCCGCTTCTTTTCTCGGCGCTCCAGTCAGGATTCGAGCTCCGCCTCTGGTTCCAATTCAACCTCAAGATCCTTTGACTCCGGGCCAGAGGAGGCGCCGGCGTCCGAGCCACAACTTGGATCCAGGGAGAGGGAGAACTCCGACGTGGACCTGAGGAGCTCCTGGCTCAACTGGAACCGCTGCAACCCGCTGTTCTCCCGCCGCAGGAGAGAGGGACGGGACGAGAGCGCCCGCATGGACGCCCATCCATCCTCTCGCGTTCCTCTGGACAGCCCTGACGGAGGGAGGACATCCTCCGGTCAGGAACAAGAAGCCGACGAGGACGAAGAGGAGGAAGAGGACGAGGTGTCCGAGGGAGCGACCGCCGCTCCGCCGACCAGAGCCTCGGGACTCTCCTCCCTCTTGCAGGAAGCCGTACGGATCCCTGGGCGGAGGGCCGTCAGTGCCGGCATGATGCCCGGCCCGCTGTTCCGCATTGCCCAGAATGTGATCATAGGATTGGACGCAGCGGTTGATGGACAGAATCGTCCTGAGGCGCAAGGGAGAGACAAGCCCACCGCCTCTAGAGATCCGGAGAAACTGCGGAAGATTCAGGAGAGGTCAGAAAAGTTATTTCATAATAAAAGTCACCTGTAGTGAAATAATACGCCGTAAAGACGAGTGCCAGACAAACGTTCTGTGTTTTTATGTTTACGTTGTTCTCGGCAGCCTGTTGCTGGAGGACTCGGACGAAGACGAAGGGGACCTTTGCAGGATCTGTCAGATGGGAGAGGATTCCAGCTCGAACCCACTCATCGAGCCGTGCAGGTGTACCGGCAGCCTGCAGTACGTTCATCAGGACTGCATCAAGAAGTGGCTCGGCTCCAAAATCAGCTCGGGTGAGTACCCTGCCCCGCCTTGTTGCCCCGCCTTGTTACCCTGCCCTCTTTGTATTTCTGCCCTTGTCCTGCTTTTATTTTTCCCTTTCTTCCTTTATCCTTATTTTCCTTCTCTATCTCTTCCCCCTTTTTTTTCCTTTGCTTTTCCCCCATCTTTCTTTCCATTTTTATGTAATTCTTGTTGACTGCAGGCTCGACGCTGGAAGCCATCACTACGTGCGAGTTGTGCAAAGAGAAGCTTCACCTGAACATCGAGAACTTTGATATTAATGAGCTCTACAGGTCTCACGAGCGGGTAAGAGGAGCACGGCTTCACGCCAGCACTTCTAGGTATCTACGTATCTAGTCTATACGTACTGACGTGTGTGTGTGTGTGTGTCAGTCGGAGTACGAGTTCATCAGCTGCGGTCTTTACCTAGTGGTGTTGCTGCATCTGTGTGAGCAGAGGTTCTCCGACGTCCTGGGCGCCGTCAACGAAGCCGGGGTGAGAAGCTTCTCCTCTTTCTCGAGACCCTTTGATCTGTCTGAGCACTTGCACACCTCCTGTTACTGTACAGCTTTTATCATGTCAATGTTTTCTCCAAATCAAAGTCACCCTCTCCTCCTCTCTCGCTCAGTTTTTCAACTTGGCGAGAACTCTTCACGAACACATGGACAATCTGGAAAGTACGTTTTCAAACCATTTACCTTACTGTTCATTAATTACCTAGGCCCCACCCACACCCCCCGAGCCCGACCGACCCGGTCGACAGTTCTCACCTTTGTATTCATTAAAGAACCTCTAACTTTTAACCTGTATAGATTTAACTGTGTGCAGTAGTTTACTTGTAATAAAATCGATGTAAACCGTAATAAAGGCACCAAGCGAATTTATCACGTTGGGGAAAACGCGAAGGCGTAGAATCATCTGAAGTCCTGAAGAATTTCCAGTGATGGAGAACTTGGTGTTTATAAAACACTGACACTGGAGACTCCTTCCATAATTATAAAATACACATCTCTTTCGGAAAACTTTCATAAATCAGTGATTATTTTTGTTTATTTATTTACTTTTGTCGCATCAAGTCCTTGAATATGGGTGCAGAAATGATAACGTAACAACATAGTGTATATATAATATAATGTGTGTTAGAGGTGGGACTCGATTGAAAAAATTAACCTGCATTTATTTTAATTTAAATGGATTTTAGTGGATGACTGAATTAAATTATAGCTACAGACATGAATATTGTAAACTCTTCTAATGTCTGCAAAAATGCATTTGTTTGCTTTTCAGTGTCATAAAGCTGTTGAATTTTGCCTGAAAAAGTCGTTCTGCACGGCAGTTGAAAAGTTGGATCACGAGTCGCTATCTGTAGCACATTTTTTAACCCCTTCTACCACTAATAGTAGTCCGCAGTCCATTTTGTGAGTTTGGCCGATGTTGACTTTCTAATTTTGGTCCCGAAGCCAGTCATCTGATCGAGTTTGGGCTGCCGACACCTCTCGTACTCGGTCCGGGACTGCTAGCGCTAACAGCTCCGGTGGTTTCTGTGCTCGCTGCAACATGCTTTGCATTTAGATGGAACCGTAGGGTTGAAGTGCTTTGATGGTATGCAAACAAGGCTTCCGTCAGGTAGTTTTTTTTAAAAGAAATTTGCCTTCCATCAGCCCAAGCAACGCGCTTTCATCCGATTCCTCCATTTTGGTAGCTGTTAGCCGAGCGCTGACGTGTGCAATCGGTGTACCAGGAAATCGTGTACTGACAAACGTTCCGCGTTGTTTGGAATACAAACTGCGATTTAAATGCGTTTAATTTTTTGTAATTAATCGTAAATAACGCATTAAAGTCCCACCCTAGAGTGTGTGTGTGTGTGTATATTTATTAGTACACATTTCTTTTTAATGATTTTAAAATAGGATTTAATTTTTTTTTATAACTTTGTGATCTGAATAATTATTGATTTAAAAATATTTCTACTTAAAGATTTTATTATTTTTAAAAAATCAATAAAATTAGCTTAGTTAACTTCGGTCAATAACAAAATGTTACTGATTTTGAAATATATATTAAAAAGAAATTTTGATCTTTAAAACTTTTTTTTTAATTGTATTAAATGTTTTAATTCAAAATCATTTTAATAATTAAAAAAATTAAGGTTGATTTAGATTTTTGAGAAGTTTTATAATAAAAAAAAGCTTTTTTTAATTTAGAAAATGTTATTGCTTTTAAAAATGATTTTATTTGTGGACTCATTGATTTTAAGGTTAATGTAGATTTTTAAAAATTTCATTAAGTAAAAAATTTATTTTTGGTTTTTTTAATTATTGCTTTTTAATAATTTCTATTATTGATGTCCTGCGTCGCAGCATTCTATTATCAGGAAATTACAGACCATTGGTCAGTTATGAACTTCAGTCAGGGTGGAGTGTTCGGATAGTTGAACAATGCTGTGGTATAAGTTGCTTTAAGAAACGAGTGTATTTGGGTGTGTATGGAAACCTACACACGTGTTGAATAGATAATTATATATTTTTATAACTGTTTTGAATTTAATGGTGTCGTTCATTCTTCTCGCCTCTCAGACACCGAATCGGACGAAGACGATGCACAGATCAGACCATCCATCGACTTCGGTGACCTAGAGGACGAAGAAGAGGAGGAGTTTTAATCATGACAAGGATAACGCAGCCGTCTCCTGTCGACCGGTTGTCAAATCGGTTCAGCAGTTCAAGGGGGGAAAAAGAAACCCCCGCTTCATAAAAGTCCCTAATGAAGGGCTTTCACAATATGCAGATAGACCCGTCTCAGGGGGGGGTGTGTGTGTGTGTGTGTGTGTGTGAGGGAGAGAGAAAGAGCGACCTCTCCTTAGGATTCTTGATTGAGAATTTTCACTTTTTCCGTTTTTAGACTTTGCATTTGAGCACATTATAAAGCTTTATTGAGGAGGAAGGGGACGACTTCGCAGTGTGTGTGCTGCGCCTGCACGCAGACCGGGCCGAGCGACGGGCGAAAGTGGCGGTTGCTGATCGTTAGCAAAATCTGAACCATGTGTGCGTGTTCTCTATAAAATGATGAACCTCAATTTAATGTCAATGTTTGTCGGGAAAATAAACCCTCTTTAATTACTCGGCTTTGTTGATGTGATAAATGGATATTACTCCGAAGCGAGTCCGGGTCGTGGAGCTGAAACGGCGCCGCCGCCAGCTGTTCCGCTCGGTTGTCTGTCTAAATGTCGCTTTCTAAAATGGGGGAGAAAAAAAAAGTCACTTGTTCTGCTTACATGATTATTACAATAAAAGTTTTTAAAGTCTGAAGCTTTCTGTTTTCTTTCAAAAGGCGTGTTGTTCTTCAGAAGTAATAAATATTCACGAGCCTCGGTCTCGGCTTTTTATCCACTGATGTGTGAACCAATCTATAAATGAACGTAACGTAATTGGTTTGACCAGTGTTTTATTCATGTTGATAGAACGACCTGTATGGATTTTTATTTTTTTATTTTTAGGGCAATTCTTTTATTAATTCTTAATTCTTTTCTACCTTCTTTCCAGTATACTAAAACCAAGTACAGATATTTGCCGGTATGGACATCATACAGACCAAGAGATCAAATATATGGATCTTGACAGACGTTACGTTCAGAGGCCCATCTCATTAAAAAGGCGATTTAAAAAAAAAAAAAAAATTTTAATTTATTTATATATACACGTTAAACACCCTTTTCACTCCAAAATAATTTTTTTTGTAATCAAAAACCGTAGTACAAATTTGTGAAGCCGGTAACTGAACTTGACCAGGTCTGTCCGACTTTCACGCCGTAAAATAGGCAATTTTACTATGAATAAAGTTTAAAAAAAGAAAGCGGCGGCACTTTGTAATATACTGAAATTGTCTTTACTATTATTTTGACTTACAATTTAAGCAGTTATTAAGTTGGACATACAATTGCATGGAAATATTTTAAAAAATTTAGATTTTTGATGTTACATGTGCAAACAAAGAGCCACACACACACACACACACACACACACACACTCTCTGCTTGGGCTGAAGGATCTGATCTCTGATTGGATCTCTGTACTAATCTCTGCCAGACACTCCTTACACAGGAATGATTTTAGCAGCTACTTTCAAATTACGATTCGTTCATTTTTCTAATCCTAATTAGGGTCGCGGGGAGGATGGCGTCCATCTCAGCCGACTCTGGGTGAGGGTAGGGTACACCCTGAACAACTCACCAAACCATCACACATGCAACCACTCACAGCTAGGGGCGATTTGAAACAGCCAATCAGCCTACTGTGAATGTTTTTGGACTGTTGGAGGTAACCGGAGAACCCGGAGGGAACCCATGCAAGCACAGAAGCACCCGGGAATCGGATGTGCTAACCACTGCGCCACCATGCTGCTGAATTATGATTCCGCATAAAGAAAACACTCGTGTGTGTTTGTTTTGATGCCTGACCATCTACTGTAGAGTCCTAAAGCGTGACGCCATGTCATGGCAGCAGAATTCCCTGTTCTAAACAAACCTCCCCCCAAGAAAGGTGGCGTCAGTGGTGTGTTGTATTGTTGGCGTTTTATGTTTTATTTTGAATTGAATTCAAGAGCTTTTAATAGGGCTGCGGGCGGCACGTTGGCGCAGTGGTTAGCACGTCCGCCTCACAGCAAGAAGGTCCTGGGTTCGATTCCCAGCTTGGGGCGTTTCTGTGTGGAGTCTGCATGCTCTCCCCGTGCTTGCGTGGGTTTCCACCTGGTACTCCGGTTTCCTCCCACAGTCCAAAAACATGCGCAGTAGGCTGATTGGCCGTTCCAAATCACCCCTAGGTGTGAGCGTGAGTGTGAACGGTTGTGCGTGTGTTGGCCCTGCGATGGCATGGAGAGCTGTCCAGGGTGTACCCCGCCCCCGCCCAGAGTCGGCTGAGATGGGCGCCATCCTCCCCGCGGCCCTGATTACGATTATGCGGCTTAGAAAATGAATGAACGGATGAATAATAGGGCTGCTGTTGAATTATCCGCATCCTGTGTTTATCTACAAGTTAGTATCTCAAACCTACAGAGACAAAATAAAATACGGATTCCCTTTTTAAGTGTTTACTCGATAGACAGAATTTTTTTTTTGGAAAAAAAAATCGCCCTGCGACGGACAGGCAAGCTGTTGAGGATGTACCCCGCCTTCGCCCAGAGTTGGTTGAGATAGGCTCTATCCTCCCTGTGACCCTAGTAGGATAAAGCGGTTTGATGGATGGATGGATGGATGACGTCCGACCCTGGATTTTGGACACGTGATGCTGCCGCGGAGCCTAATGACCTCACCGAGTTTGTAAGCGTTATATATACCAATCTGGCAACCTTGTGACTCGCCACCGGATCAGCCAGCAGATGGCGCGATGACGTAAGGGTGGACCAGAGTGACGCGTTGCATCCCCGCATCCTCCCGTTCATGTTCATCACCGCGACGTGACAAGGGAGGGGGAGAGAAGGAAGAGGAAGAAGAATAAGAAACATAACAACAACAACATCAAGAAGAGGAAGGAAACGTGGCGCTGGAGGAACCAGTGATGTCTCTCTCGCCATGCCGCATCCCTCCGCGAACCTGCTGCTGCTGCTGCTGCTGCTGCCCGTCGCGCGCGCGCTCGCCTCGGAGCTGAGGGGCCTCGAACACAATGCGGAGACGCCTTCGCGCAAAGGACGTCGGGAGGAGACTGCGACCGCGCCTGCGGGTAACAATAACATCCTGTAATCACACCATCATCATCACCTTGTTTTTTTCCCCTCATGCATCCTCTCATCCTCCCATCCTCCCATCCTCCCATCCTCTCATCCTCCCATCCTCCCATCCTCTCATCCTCCCATCCTCTCATCCTCTCATCCTCCCATCCTCTCATCCTCCCATCCTCTCATCCTCCCATCCTCCCATCCTCTCATCCTCCCATCCTCTCATCCTCTCATCCTCCCATCC
>JBCNYH010000021.1:1388285-1396425 GCA_039654325.1 Tandanus tandanus
CCCGGGACCTTCTTGCTGTGATGCGGACGTGTTAACCACTGCGCCACCATGCCGCCTGCCTGATGAACATACTATAAAATGGGCATTTTTCAGGAATTTTCGGGAATCTTTTTCAACGTGATCCCTTAAATGGATCACGTCCAAAATTTAATGGCGTGTTACTTGTACCACGCCCGACTCTAGGAAAAATCTTCAGCCAAATCCGGGCATAACTTTTTGGGTTATATTGCACACAAACAGACAAACAAACCAACACAGGTGAAAACATAATCTCCCGGTGAAGGTTATAACCAAAACCCTCCTGATGGGAAGCTCCGCCTTTAGACAGCACCTAGATCAGTCTGTTATAATTTAGAACATGGTGGTGGTTTATAAATGGACCGGATACAATTCTTTCATGCTGTCTTGCAGTATTTTCTGCTGTTACGATGTCCCTGGTCCCACAAACCCAAGGCAACATCTGGCTCTTCGAAGACACGGTAGTGATAACTCGAAAAACATCTGGTGAGCACATACGCGCCAAACTCGGTGTATTCTGAGTCATCTAGTATAAATCTTTCTTATTTATTTATTATTTTATTTTTTTAACCATCATTAATAAAATTGGAGTAGCAATTTTTCAAAATGTTCATAATATAAGACATAATATTAGCTCAAAGTTTTTGTAGCAGATGATGAATTTGTTTTTGTATAATGATTTAGAGTCATTACGGTACTTCAAGTTAAATCAAAATATCCGTGACCTTACAGTCTGGGAGGAGGCGGGGTACACCCTGAACAGCTCACCAGTCCACACACACACACAACCATCACAGTCACACTCACACCTAGGGGCAATTTGGAACAGCCAATTAGCCTAATGTGTATGTCTTTGGACTTTTGGAGGAAACTGGAGTACCCTGAGGAAACCCAGGCCTGCATGAGGAGAACATGCAAACTCTACACAGAAACGCCTTCACCGAGCCTGGGACTCGAACCCAGAACCTATTTGCTATGAGGCGGTCGGGCTAACCACTACGCCAACTCGCCGCCCCCTTACTACACTGCTTACAATATCTGTGAGACCTAGCATAGTTACGGTGGTCCACCTGAATCTTGGCCAAGGGTTTCCTCCGGGTGCTCCGGTTTCCTCCGACAGTCCAACCTCATGCACATGAGGTTAACTGGCTACTTTAAATAACCCATAGGTGTGAATGTGTGTGTGTGTGTGTGTGTGTGTGTGTGTGTGTGTGTGTGTGAATGGTTGTTTGTATCTGAGTTAGCCCTGCGATAGACTGGTGACCTGTTCATGGTGTAAGCCCGCCTCCCATCCTAAATGTAAGATCGGATTGGCTCCAGCTGCCAGATAATCTGTATTGCTAATGGATCCCTGGACTGAATGCAATGCAATTACTGTATTATTTCTTCTGCAGACGTGTCATCACAACCCATCATCCAGTTCCCCAAGAGTCTCCTCTTGCTCCCGGAGAACACCACCATCTCCATGGTGACCGCTTATCTGACAGTTCCGACTCCGCCTCCAGAGAAAGAAAGTCATTTCTGTACCATGGGGGTCTTCAGCAGCAAAGGAGGTACAGAGCCGTAGACATGAATGACTTCCGAGTGAGGAATTACTGATGCTCCGAGATCCTTCAGGCCAGACGTTACTTCCTGAACAAACATGCGTTATGACATCATGAGGAGCTCATGATCCTACTTCTTGTCATTTGTCAGTTGGGAAAGTACCCTGGGCGAAGGGGTCTGCTTAAATAGTTGATCGTGTATATTCGAGTCTGTGTTTAATGAGTTCAGTCCTGGCCAGGGCAAGTCATCCATCAGCTCTACATCTATCGGTTGTACAAGCTCCATGTTTTATTGATTCACTGATTTAAGAGTGTCAGGTCTGCTGATGGTCAGCACGGAGGCGTAGTGGTTAGCACGTCCACCTCAAAGCAAGAAGGGCCTGTGTCGAGGCGATTTTTTTTTGTGTGTGTGGAGTTCGCGTGTTCTCCCAGCGCTTGCATGGGTTTCTTCCAGGCTCTCCGGTCTCCTCTGACAGTTCAATGACATGCCCCTAGGTGTGAGTGTGTTTGGTTATGTGTGGCCTTGTGATGGTCTGGTGCGGTGTTCGGGGTGTGTACCCTGTCTTCACCCAGTGTTGGCTGAGATAAGCTCCAGCCTCCCAGTGACCCTAGTAGGAGTAAACAGTTTGGCAAAAAAGCGAGTGAGTAAGTGAGAGTGTTCCTTTTCTCCCCCTTCCTCCTAGAGAAAGCTAGCAAGAAAATGGCTGCCCGCTCACAAGGTCACAGGCGTGCTGCCTGCAACAAGACGAAAAAGTAGCGTTTTTGGTGAAAAATTAAATTCTTGTAAATAATAAAAAAAAAAAATTGTCCTGGCTCGTTGTGTGTATGTTGGCCCTGCAATGGTCAATGGCAAGCTGTTTATGGTGTATTCGGCCTTCACCCAGAGTCGGCTGAGATAAGCACCAGCCTCCCCATGACCCTAATTAGGGTTAAGCGGTTTAGAGAATGAATGAATATTGAAATGCATAAATTATGAATTATACTGTTTTTTGATCAAGTTTCAGGGTACAGGAGCGTCAAATTGAGCCCTGTGGCAGTACTGAGTACTCAACTGCTCTCCGAAGGCAAAGAGATTGACATCAAGGGACCAATTCGGTTCACTGTATCTTTACCGTACCACACCCATCTCCGAGCCTCAGACTCCCTGCCTGCCTGGACCTTTGACATGACCACAGGTTTGTGAAGAACATTCAGAGAACATATACCATGAAATAGTAGTACTTTCTCTGTCCCTTTCTCCAGATGTTTGCTATGTCCAAGGTTTTTGCACACAGTTCTAGGTTCGGTATTTTTTTGATCGTACGTTCTTTTGATCCAGGTACGTGGGTGAACAAGGGCATCGGCTCTGTTAGGATGGAGAGAAATGGTCTGGTCTGGACCTATGTGGCTCCTCACCTTGGCAACTGGATCGCAGCACCATCTCCAACATCTAACGGTATGAGGATGGTTGTGTTTTCCCAGAGGACACAACAAAATGCAATTTGTGTTCCATTAAAGTAAGAGCAGCGGTACAGTGTCTCGGTGGTTAGCAATGAGAATAAGTGAGAACGCTAAATCCTACCCGGGTCGCGTCATGGGGAGACTGAAGCCTATCTCAGCCAACTCTGGGTGAAGGCGGGGTACACCCTGAACAGCTCACCAGTCTATCTCAGGGCCAACGCACACGACCATTCACGGTTGCACTTACACTCACACCTAGGGGTAATTTGGAACAACCAGTTAGCCTAATGTGCATGTCTTTAGGCATCTTTGGATGGTGGGATGAAACCGGAGTACCCGGAGCAAACCCACGCAAGCACGGCGAGAACATGCAAACTCCACCCAGAAACACCCTCACCAAGCCCGGGACTTGAACCCAGGACCTTCTTGCTGTGTGGCGGACGTGCTAACCACTACGCCACCGTGCCACATTAGGAATGTAAAAGAACCTTTGCTGATTTTCGTAGAGTAGGCTCCATTGCCGTCAGCGTGTTTCTGCCCTGCGATGGCCTGGCGAGCTGTCCAGGGTGTACTCTGCCCTCGCCCAGAGTCGGCTGAGATGGGCGCCAGCCTCCCCCGCAACCCTAATTAGGATTAAGTGGTTCAGAAAATGAATGGTATCAAAAGGATGTTACATTAATGATAGATAATTTGCCTTGGTTACCTGGGTGTGTCCTGTCTGCTTTATGTGTACACATTCATTTCGGTATAGTCCACGACCCGTTCATGTGGTGTGTTGAAGCAGTAATGTACACCAAGGGATCCAAAATCACTGAATAATCATACGAACCAAACTGTAGCCCAAAGTGTAACCAGCTTTCTGCTTGCGCAAAATCTAGGTTTTGCTGGACATGCATCTTCGATGGAGTTCCTCTCTTACCATACATACCTCCTTGTGGGCATCTTGGGTGGGACTCTTGTGATCACCATTGGATTTTTATCTGTAATTTTATGCCACTGCAGGTAAGCGACCCTTAGATGTTGAATCTGGATATCTGGACTAACACTAAAGGACTCTCCAAATGATACTCGATGGTTTTTCTGCTTGCTTTACAGAGAGTTGAACCATGAGACTGAAAGAAGGAGATGGAACTCCACTAGACTGTCAATCATCAAGAGAGACCAGACCACATCAACCAGCTCGGATGAAGTCCATGAGCCCTTGTACAATAATGGAGACCATAATGGAGACAGGTCTTACTCAATGGCTGCAAGAGGTGATGGTGTGTCAGCGTCCCCTCGACATCAAGCCAACTATAACATCTACGTCGATAATGTCTGCCGACAAGCTGGGAACCTGTATGAGAACATTGGGAGTGCTGGCCTGGAGAACCTCAGAGTTGCAGTACCTAACGTATACGTGAACAGCGATGAAGTAGCAAAGCTTAGAGAGATGTCTGAAAAAAGCAACTTGTGGCAAGCTCCCGGAGATAATTCAGCATACCGAGACAAGCTGTTCCACATTTACAACCAGCCTGTGGCCATTGTCCAAGCTCCGGAGCATTTCCCTGCCCAGGGACAGGCTGAGACCACTGGAAGCAGATGTGCCACCTTTCCCAGGAATGGCATGGAGCACGGAGCACAAACCGAGCGAAATCTGAAAGACAGTTTCACCCAGACACTGCCAAAAGTCCCACAGCAAGACAACAATGCGCAGCCCACTCTGGAAGGCCCACAGACCTCTACTGCCAACCCAGGAATCTGGGGTCGCTATAGCCACTTGCTCGAGTCTGTGTCTGTCCCAGGGACCCTGAACGAGGCAGCTGGAATGGGTCCTTTCCATGGTGAGCTTCAGGGAATCTCTGAGCAGACCTTGCTGGAGCTTTCCAAGGTCAAACCTTCTCCCCTGCCTCCTCGGGCATGGTTCGTGTCTTTGGATGGTAAACCAGCAGCCCAAGTACGCCACTCTGTTATCGAACTCCAAGGAAGGCACCGGCCAGGCAGCAGTAACGACACCAGCCTGGACTCTGGGGTGGATATGAATGAGCTTCAGCAATTAGTACGAAAGAGCGATCAGGAAGGACCCTTGATCCCCAGCATGCCCAAAGTAGCAAGGGGCCTAGGCCATGAGGAACAGGACTTGAGTAGTAGTGAAATCGGAAGTCCTGAAGATACATCCCTGAGGAACACACTGGAGGGCAGCAGTGCAGCTATCCCCAACATCCCAGAGGATCAAGATGCTTGTGACACATCAAGTGAGTCCAGATCCACCCCACCACCCAGGAGACTGCGGAAGGTACGGGACAAAAGACCAGATAAGAAAACAACTCGACACGTGAGGGAGGAACGAGCGCAAACAAAACATTAGAATAATCTACTCTGTGTACTGAGTTTTGGTGTCTGCCAAATATTTCTTGTTTTCATCAACCTGCCTTACTGAACTGTTACTGGGAGAGACGCCACACAAAGATGACCTCCTTTAACCACTGGAGCGTATCTTTCTTCAAGTGAATTTCTGTGGTGTTTCTGCATTGAGCTATTGCCCATCCACGACACCATCTATTGTTCCAACACAATCCATCCATTGTTCCTCCACAACAGCCTCATGTCTCACTCCTGTACAAGTCAGTGTCGTGTTCGTGCAAAATCTTATGTTTACAAGAGTGCATTGCAATACCGTGTATTACATCAGTTCCATTAACTCCCCACCCCCCCACCCCACTGTGAGCACAATGCCTGTACCTACAAAGCTATTTTTAAACTGATAATGACTTTCAATACCCTAGGGAATGTTTGGAACAGTATGATAGTTTTGCTTGAGGTCACTTCGTTATTATTGTAAATTCAGGTGTTCATGTGTAAAGTAAGGGCAGCACGGTGGCGTAGTGCTTAATACATCTGCCTCATAGCAAGATGGTCCAGGGTTCGAGTCCTAGGTTAGGTGAGGACGTCTTTGTGTGGAGTTTGCGTATTCTCCCTGATCTTGCGAGTTTCCTCCTTGTACTCTGGTTTCCTCCTACAGTTCAAAGACATGCACATTAGGATATTTGGCTGTTCCAAATTGCCCCTAGGTGTGAGTGTGAATGGTTGTGTGTATGCTTGGGGCCCTGTGATGGTCTGGTGGGCTGTTCAGGGTGTGCCCCGTCTTCGTCCAGAGTCGGCTGGGATAGGCTCCAGCCTCCCTGCAACCCAAGTAGGATTCCATGCTTTGGCAAATGGCTAAATGAATGAACATGTGAAGTAAGATAGAACTGCCACAAGATTGATAATAGAATTAAATTCCTGTCATCTGGAAATATAAAAGGATATAGTCTGTAAGTCTGCTTGGGATTTTACACCCGAGCCTACTGTCTCATCAGGCCGGAGCTTATCCCCGGTTTACTTAGAGTGAAGCGACTAGGAGTTCAACTCCTCCTGGATGGGACGCTAGTCCATCGCAGGTTACCTTCCCAGCACTTTTACTGAAATCCATTTATACCGCTGGGTGGACAGAGGCAATCTTGTGGTTAAGACCTTGCCCAGGGGTCTTAGCACGGCGGGGGTCGAACCAACAACCTTTCAATCATGAGCCCAGCATCCTAACCACTACACCACCGGCCCCACATATAACCTGTATATGAACTTTATTCTGGCAAAAAAATCATTTTGAATTTAAAAAGGCCTTTAAGGACATTTATTTCTCTTGCATTTAAAAGTTGTTTTAAATTCCTCCCATTTGCATGATTTTTTTAAGAGAATGTAGCATTAAACATCAGGATTTTGCCTCAGGTCTTGCCTTATCAAGGCTTTAGCCCTGAATACATTAACGCTGTATTATTTAGGAGCCGTAGATGTTTTGTGTGTAAACGTTTCAGTGAATGATATCATTGTATGATTGAGCAACAGGATGAACAAGCTTTTTACATTTCTATTTATTTATTTATTTATTTTGATGATTAGAACCTATGAAAAGGTAGTTTGTTACCACGTAGCAGAAGCATACGAACTGCGGTTTGGCCGCCAAATCCATTTTGATATTATGCTGATAAAAAATAGTGCTGCATGATGAAAAAAAATGTTCCACCTTCGTAGATAGCGCCAAGTTCATTTTCATATTGTACCGCGTATCATTTATGTAAATTACTTACCACTATAAACGCGGAAGTTCTCTCATTTCTTAAACGCTTTGCTGACCAGTTTGTGATTTGCAGTTTTTGTGCACATCAATAAAGAAACTAGCCAGTGTTAGATGTAATAGCTGTAGTGACTTATTACCTCCGCTAGGAGGTTATGTTTTCACCTGTGTTGGTTTGTTTGTTTTTTGGTTTGTCTGTTTGTGTGCAATATAACTCAAAAAGTTATCCACAGATTCTGATGATTTTTCTTTTAGACAGTAGGGTGTGGTACAAGTAACAAACCATTAAAATTTGGAGCTAATCCGTGCATGGGATCATGTTGAAAGAAATTCCCCAAATCCGAAAAAAATCCCTATTTTTATTATGGGGTAAATAATAATAATAAAAAACATCTCTCAGCCGCATCTTATCAGATTTAGTTCTAATTGCACACCAGGCATGACCAGGATGTTTTTGTAGAAAAGAGTTGACTGTGAAAGGTCAAAGTTCAAGGTCAGCAATTAAGGTTTTGTGAAAATCACAATATCCCAAGATTTTGGACATGGAATTCTTCCAAATTTTAACTGAAGTATCTGTGGATCATTATCTGTCAGATTGTATAATAAAATCATGAGATCATTTGCGTAAATTTGCATAATTAAGGTCAATAAGTGCAAATAGTGTGAGACTGAGTTTTCATCAGACACCCACTAGGGGAAGACATTTCATTTTATCTGCCAAGTTATAACGAATTGTGCGGTCTCAGACAGATTTTCCAGGTTAATCAATGCACTTGTCACCATAATCCATCTGTTCCTGGTGGAGGTACACTGTGGTCTGTGAGGGTCCCTGTAGTCGCTATTGCATTTTTTGATGTCTTAAAATCTTTGGAAAAAATACACTCTTAGTTCCTTTCATGTTTAGCATGGATAGGTATACCTACTGACTGTAAGTTAAGTTTGCACTGATCTCCACTGCTCGAGTATATTGGGTGGGAGGGGGGGGGGGGGGGGGGGGGGGGGGGGGGGGGGGGGGGGGGGGGGGGGGGGGGGGGGGGGGGGGGGG
>JBCNYH010000021.1:1396894-1409808 GCA_039654325.1 Tandanus tandanus
TTTTTTGTGTTTGAGGGGGGGGGGGGGCCTGACGACTGTGGAGGGGGTTTGTCCTGGGCCCCCCTTCTCGATGGCCACCCCCCACCCCCCCCCCCCCCCCCCCCCCAACCTCATTGATCTGAGCTGCCCATGAAGAGAGCTTGACTTGTATTGAGCTTTATTCTCATTCTTAATGAAACCCGCACTCAGGCTCTGTTGGGTTCCTTCAGACTCTTCGATTTCCCTCTTCTTGACCACAGGAGACAAGGACAAGCTCGAACACAATGTATTGGCACTTATTCTCTTCCTGGAGGTCCAGACTGGAGCAATTTCAATGCTGTAACACCAAAGGGGCAGTTTCCATTAATGAATGAATGAATGAATTAATTAATTTAGACACCCCCTCCTGCCCAATCGGACAGCTCTTCCCTTATCTCACAGCAGCTAGCAATCAGTGATGGCAGAAGTGTTCTTGGAATGTTTCCACCAAGGCACGTAATGCCAGCCAGTCGCCAATCTTTTCAAACTGCTGCTCAGCAGAAATGGCGTAACACTTGGAGGAAATTGCTATCTGCCCACCCATGATTGGCTGATGTTGCTGTGAATGACAGGGAACAACACAAATGCCATTCATCCATCCCCCCCTGAGCGCTTGGCCAATTAGCTCTCTTGGGCTCCCATCCATGGATGACTGTCTCACCATACGGAAACCCCCATTAAATTCATTTAAGCAATTACACCAGAGCACCAATTAATCGATAGACCCTCTCACTTACTCAATATCCACCTCTTAAAGGTTGGTTAAGCTTTTCTAGTTTTCCATCATTAGTTGCCCTGATTGATTTCGTTTCTGTAGAATCATCTTACTTTACACTTCACTTTATAGTGTTTGGGTTCTCTGTCTTTTTTGAGAAGGAACCCTGTCGGCCCAAATTCTTTCATGATGAACATGGCTGGGTTGTGACACTCATCTCGATGCTAACTCATAACGTCTCTGATTACTTTTCTCCAAACTCTTTTTTGGATCTTTAATCTTTCTTAGCTGGTTAGCTGGATAATTGTACAGTTTAGGAGCCATTAGCTAGTAATTATACCCCAAAGAGAGCTTTTTATATATATATATATATATATATATATATATATATATATATATATATAATTCTGCCAACAAAAAACTCCTCAAAGTCTAAAAATCAAAATAAAGTCAGTCCTTAAAGCACAGTGACTAATATTCCACATCTTACTCATTTATTTATTTTTTACACTGGAGGTACCCGTGTCAAACTCTTTATCACCTTGTTGTTGTTGTTGTTGGGGACAGTTGGTTGTAAAAGTCCCACTCCTCCATTATTAGCGTTATCAAAATCACATGAAACTTGCTGGACTTGTTCTTGTGGACAATAGCTACAATTCCATGGGGCGCAATTTTGTATTTTTAAACCGGAAACAGAATTATGATGTCATAACTAGAAAAGATTCAAAGTCCAACTGCTCCGTGATGCGTTGACAGAATCGAACGAAATTTGGCAGCACGACACTAGGCGAGGTCAGGTTTTTCACGTTTCGACCCAGATGTAGAATCATGACATCACAGTCATGAAATTTCAAAATCTGACTGGGAGTCCATGGGAGCTAATTGGCCCAGCTTTCACGGGAGGGAGGGATGGCATACACTCACTTCCAGTCACGGGCGTCTGTGAGCTCATTCGTACGAGGGGGCGGATAGCGCTTTCCCTCTGAGTGTGTAAGGCGGCCCCAAATGCACATGCGCAGCAGTTCGTAAAGAGGCAGGTGGCGGCATCACATGTCACGGAGGGAGCATGAGCATGCTTACGCCCCTTCCTGGTTGGTGGTGGTCGTGTGACAGGGAACTCACTCGAGAGGTGGGAATTGGATACGACTAAAAATTAGGGGGGGAAAATGGGAGGAAAATAGAATTAAATTTCAAAATCCTACTCCTCCGCTATTACTGATCGGAATTGCACGGAATTTTGCAGACTTATACCAGATTAACAAATTATTGTTGTTATTTTTTCAAACCAGAAACAGAATTATTCATATATACATTACCAGCGGTGTAGCCGGATCCGAATGTGTCCCAGATATACCCCTGGTGTGTCGCTCAGTTCAGCTCATTCTTTCTGAAAATCAAAGTGACGCCATTTTCGCACAAAGGACAGACAGTCATCACAAGCTCGCTGTTTTACACACTATTTAATGTTCCCCTGTAAAATCTTTGGAACTCAGCCCTGGACACTGCTGTGAGGTGGTTTTTTAGCAACAGGAAAACCAGAGGCTAATCTCCATATAGCCACAAGATGGCGACGATGGACTTCATCTAACATCTAAAACATTGTATTGGGTGAAATGAAATGTGATATAAGTCTGATTTTCTGGCTAAAATACAAGAAAAGTTTCTTATATACTAATTTATAGCACAGCAAGTACCACATAATGAACAGGGGGAAAAAAATCATTATTTTGATGCAAACAACAAGCGAACTGATTTATATGTGTTCAGGTTGTGATGTCGGCTGTAGGGCGCGTTGTCAGTGCAACAGAAAAGTCCTGTGAGAAATGAGCAGTTGTCTGCTTTCCCAGTCGCATGTCCGCTTCACAGCCAGAAGGTGTTTCTGCGTGGAGCTGGCACGTCCTTCCTGAGCTTGTGTGGGTTTTCTCCGGGTACTCCGGTTTCCTCCAACAGTCTAAAGACATGCACATCAGTCTAAATGAATATTCTCAATTGCCCCTAGATGTAAGTGTGAGTGATTGTGTGTGCGTGTTGGTGCTGCATTGAACTCGCGAGTTGTTCAGGGTGTACCCCGGCTTCACCCAGAGCTGCTGAGATAGGCTCCAGCCCCCCTGCGACCCTGGAAGGATTAAACAGTTCAGCAACAGGAGGGTATTGCTAGTGTTAGCCCGTCTCCAGTGGCATTTAAAGCTGGGGTTGCTATGTTTTTATCTGTTCACACAAACTGTAATATTGATTGAAATGGTCTTTATGAAATCTGAAAAGAATCCATCATCAGTGAAATCCTGTAAAAACTGCCCCGTGAGCCGCTGGGAAATATCCAATCAAATGCTCCCATGTCTCCCTGCTTGTGCGTGACCTCACCGTGCACGAGCCTGCAGTCAGAGTGTGTATGGGGGGTGCGTGGATTTGGAAGAGCCTCCGAGGGAAGTGAATGGTTTAGCCGGAGCCCTGAAAAGATGCTTCTTACAAATCTTTGCTAACTTTCCAGGTGACCAACCCCAGCTTTAAAACGTATATCTCAGATATAAAGGATGACAGTCAGGTTTTGTTGCTAACCCTAAGGTATAGATGCATTGTGGGAAAAAATAAAAATAAAAATAAAAAACCCCAAAGACAAACCAAGAACCATATTGTGTGTTCTGGCAACATCTGCTTCTTCACACAGTTTTTCAGTTGCAGTGGGAGGTCACGTCGAGGACGATGAGGGAACTACTATAAAACAAGGCATGAGACACACAGACACATTTGCGTCAGCACCAGTGAAGCAAACAAGGAACATCGTCCGTGTTGCCCAACATGATTACACACCAGGGCCGTCTAGAGACCGGGTTACGCTAGCGAATCTTCCCTGTACATTTCCTTTATCTCCAAACACACCATCTACACCTACTACCAAAATGATTATTAAAGAAGAGTGTACATACGTATAAGAATATTAACATTACCCACAATGCTAATCTGCTAATCAGACCTGATACAGCGAATTTGTTGATCTAGTTACGTAGCTGTACTTTTACTTCACGTAACACTTAACCTTTACTACATTTTTAATTATCTTCTTTCTACTCGCGATGTTTTCAAAAATCACTACTTGCCCAACAGTTAGTATTCCGATAGTTATTATTATGGGTGGAGTGTTGGCGTAGCGGTTAGCACGTCTGCCTTACAGCAGGGTTCGGGTCCCGGGCTCGGGAAAGAGGGTTTCTGTCTGGAGTTTGCATGGTCTCCCCATGCTTGCGTGGGTTTCCTCTGGGTACTCCGGTTTCCTCCAACAATCCAGAGACATGCACATTAGGCTAATTGGCTGTTCCAAATTTTCCCAAGGTGTGAGTGTGAGTGTGGATGGTTGTTTGTGTTGGCCCCGTGTTGAGTTGGCTGAGATAGGCTCCAGCCTCCCTGCTTCCCTGCTTCCCTAGCAGGATAAAACATTTTTTGGCGAATGAATACATGAATATTATTATTATTATTATTATGCTAGCTAGCTAACTGTCTGAAAGCTGTTTTTAGTTATTTTTAACTTTGTTAGCTTAGTTAGCTTAGCACTTTCCTTGGTTTCTTGGTAGAAACATACAACCTTTACGTTTTAGAGGATTTTGGAACTTTTATCGCCTCTGGTAAAATACAAATTGCAAGATTTTGAAGTACATTTCCTCCTAAAAAAGAAAAGAGAAAAGAAAAGTCCTATCAGAGTGACGAGAGAGAGAGAGAGAGAGTAATGTTGATGATAAACAACTTTCCCGGTCCTTCATATAAAAGCAGGTTGTAATGGTTTGCGTCATCAAAACATCTGTTGACCCAACAGATGCTGTCCAGTTTGGAAGATGACAACTCCCAGTTTTATTGAGCATGAAAAATGGACGTCACGTCTGTTTCAATTAATGTAACTTTCTACAGTTTAAATCTATCTGCTATGATGTATGTTTACTTTGTGTTTTGACGTGTGGGATACGTTTAGATATGTCGATCCAGGGGCGGCGCAGTGGTTAGCACGTCTGCCTCGCAGCAAGTAGCTCAGTGATGGCGTTCCTGTGTGGAGTTTGCATGTTCTCCTCGTGCTTGCGTGGGTTTCCTCCGGGTACTCTGGTCTCCACCCACGGTCCAAAAACATGCAAATGGCTGTTCCAAATCACCTCTAGGTTTGAGAGAGTGTGTGTGTGAATGGTTGTGTGTGTGTGTCGCCCTGCAGTGGCACAGGCGGGGTGAACACACACAACCATTCACACGCACACTCACAACGAGGGGGAATTTGGAACAGCCAATTAGCCTAATGTGCATGTTTTTGGACTGTAGGAGGAAACCGGAGTACCCAGAGGAATCTCCACACAGAAGCCCTTGGACTCGAACCCTGCAGCTTCTTGCTTTTGAGGCAGACGTGCTAACCACTACACCACCGTGCTGCCCCTAGGGGTATAATAATATAAAGCATTTACTTCTGTATATTATATATTCTGTACATCTACCTGTAAAATTTCTGATCTGGGAGGAAACCAGAGTACCCAGAGGAAACCCAAGCAAGCACAGGAAGTACATGCAAACTCCACTCAGAAACCCCCGAGACCGGAAATCAAACCCAGGACCTTCTTGCCATGTGGCGGACATGCTAACCACTACACCACTATACTGCCCCATCAAATGGGCGGTTCTGAGGGCAGTTCATCTCGACTCCATGGCGGTGTTCACCGTCGACCGGGACCGACCGCCATAAAGCCCAAGATTTTTAAAACGTTTGAAAATTCCACGCCGGCTCTCAGAACCGTGGATCATCATCTCGATGCCTTGTAGCTGCCGTGTTGTCACCGCTCACACCGTGGCCTTCCTGCTGCCCTACTGTGAGGCTGTTTTGCCGCACCGCCGTCAGAACCGCCCTGTGTGAGGCCTGCTTTAGTCAGGCATTCCAAATCAGGGGGGTTATAGAGGCTTCGTAAAAAAAAAAATAGCAATGCAACAAGCTGAAAATTGTGTAATGGCTTCAAGGCATAATTAAAATAAATCCTTTTGAATCTGTATTCGTCCTGTAATCAATATGATTTGTTATGAATGCATTAGCTGTGTTCGAACATGACACTGACTCTGATGGCACTTTTCCCCCACAATGCCGTGCACCGAGGTGAAAGGACGAGGAGGGGTCGCCCCATGGGAACAGACGCAGCCCGTTTAGAGTGCGCTAGCATTTATTTTAAAGGGCTGAGGCCGTGGCGTGTCCCATGTGGGTGTTCACCGTGACCAGCTACATCCACCGAGTGGATCACTTCCTGATCAGGGTGTGTGTGTGTGTGTGTGTGTGTGTGTGTGTGATATACTGACAGATTTGCCTTCACATGTAACTGCAAATTAAAATGATAATAAAAACCCCAGCTTTGTGATGTTAAAACGTGTCGAGGGAAAGTGTAATATAAATAATGCGCAGAGACAAAAGGAGAGGGGCAAAAAAAAAAAGGGGGGGGGGGTGCAAAGAGAGAGCGATACAGAAAGATAGAAAAAGAAGACAAAGGAGAAAGGAGAGAAAACGGGGCTGTGATCTCTCCTTTCCTGTTTGGATCCCTGGAGGTGAAGCCGAGGAGACGCAGGCTTTCCTGTTTGGTGTAAATCATACAGCCAGTAATAAGTCTGTTTTCCTATTATAGCCATAATACACACACACACACACACACACACACACACACACACACACACACACACACACATGGGCATATACATCAATGTCACAGAAAGGCCCAAAAGACATTTATAGCTGTAAAAATCCCCAGTTAAAACAAGATACACTCCGAAACACTTTCAACTCTGACAAATAATCCATTATGTGAGGAATATAATACTCAGAGTCAAGCTGGTATAGGAAAATAATCACTGTGATAGGGTGGAATGGAGTTAACTCCGCCCCCTGCCCCGTCAGGTGATTATTTTCCTATAAATGCACTTCTTCCTGAAGCCTTTTACCACTCATACACTATAATAATTATCTAGTATAAGCGATCATGTACACGGCTGTGTAGTGGTTAGCGCGTCCGCCTCACAGCCAGAAGGTCCTGGGTTCGAGTCCTGGGCTCAGCGAGGGCGTTTCTATATGCATGGGTTTCCTCCGGGTACTCCGGTTTCCTCCAAAAGTCCAAAGACATGCACATTAGGCTAAGCTGTTCTAAATTCCCCTTAGGTGTGAGTGTGTGTGTGTGTTTCCCTGCGATGGACTGGCGAGCTGTTCAAGGTGTACCCCGCCTTCGCCCGGTGTCGGCTGAGATAGGCTCCGGTGTGAGTGAGAACCCAGAACCGGGCAGATGTCAAGATGTTCTATTATATTATGCCACAACAGTGCTGGCCGATGGAAGGGAGTGAACAAGAATCACAACGATAGCACACATCCACACACACACACACACACACACACACACACACAAGCACATACGCACTTTCATGCCATAAGGGTTACACCCCGGGAATCAACCCAGAAGGGCACGCGTTCATGAGTGCTTTATTCTTTCGTTACTTATATTATACGATCCCTCTTTTCAGTCGACAAGAGGAAGGAAGAGCGCAGGAAAGGAGCGGGCGAAAAGTTCGCCTAGCACATGTTGTAGGGTCACGACCCCATTCAGCGCCAGCAGAGACGACGTGCTCGGTCTTTTGTACTCTCTCGTGCACACACACACACACACACACATGTTACAGCACTGATCTATTTAAAATTCTGCCAAAGTAGGTGTTGAGATGGACACAGAAAGTTAACAAATATGGTAGAGTGTAAAAGTTTGCACACCCCTGCTTCAAGTATATAAAAGACCGATCTGTCCGTCCTAGAATTTATTACCTCCGCCAAGGAGGCTATGTTTTACCCTCGGCTTGTTTGTGTGTTTGTTTCTTGTATATGTGCGTATATTTTCGTATATGAAACTTCTAGAGGCGGGGCTTTGGACAGGGAAGACTCCATTATACATCCATGAAGATGATCCGCTTCGATTAGATGATCCGGGTTAAGTTTTTCATCCTGGGCCTTTTTTTTTTTTTTTTTTTTTTTTTCCCTCCTTTTTCCCCCCCCCAAGACATTTTGATTTATTTGAGGGATTGCTGGGCTTGGTGGAGGTGTGCGTTCTCTGGTTCTAAGTGTTATCACGGTGCTCATTTGCATGCTCAATTCTGATTGGTCAGTCATAGCATTACAGTAAAACAACTCTTTTTTTCTCCCCTAATTTTAGCTCCCTATCATATTCGACCACCATCAACCAGGGAGGGGCGCCTCCTCCGTGACGTGCGTTGCTGCTGCCCGCCTCTTTGCGTGTTTGGAGGCGGCTCAACACCCTTGGAAAGAAAGCGCTCTCCGCCCCCTTTTATGATCGATGTGAGTGACAGTGGAGCATATGCCATCCCTCCCTCCCTCCCGTGAGAGCTCGGTTAATCAGCTCTCTTGGACTCCTGGTCGCGGATGGCTGCAGCAACAACCTGGATTCGAACTTGCGATCTCTAGGTGGACAGTCACGCCCCTTGTTAATGCATGCTTAAATACGTATAACAAATCATTGCTCCATTGTCCACCTCACAGCGAGAAGGTCCTGGGCTCGCCTGTGCGATATTTCTGCAAGGGTTTCCTACGGGGACACAGGTTTCCTCCCACAGTTCAAAGCAAATGTTTAGGCTAACTGGCTGTTCCAAATGGCCCCTAGGTGTGAGTGTGAGTCTGCATGGTTGTGTGCATGTTGGCCCTGTGATGGATTGGCGAGCTGTTCAGGAGGTTCCCTGCTTTCTCTCAGAGTCGGCTGAGATGGGCTCCAGCCTCCAGGCGACCCTAGTTGGATTAAGTGGTTCAGGGAAAGAATGAACAAACTTTTGTTGGAGAAGCTATAAACAGTCATTCCCGCAGCAGCCTTTGTTTTTTTTTTTTCCATTTCTTGAAAGTAATAATAATAATAATAATAATAATAATAATAACAATAATAATTAAATCTTTCCTGAAGATGTCCCTGTTTATTAGTTGTTTCAATAGACTGACACTGGAGACTCCTTCCATGAATGGTGTTTATTGTTCCTAATGGTCTCCATTTGAATATTTTCAGTTTTCTCGTCTCATAATAAACTATAACAAAGTAAACGTGGTTTAGTTGTATTTGAGGGTGCGTAAACTTCTGCACTCGACTATATAAGGACTGTTCCTTAATCCTTGATCTCTTTTTGGACAACATTGTCGAAAGTCATTAGCAGTCAGTGAAGCACTGAAGAGTTCCTGCGAGGTGGGAAAGAAACACTCGCGTGTTCACCGGCACGGCATGTCGTAAATCTGGAAAATGTGAACAAATTTGAAATGAATGCGTGACAAATGCTAATGGATTGTTGAAAGCTCTCTCTCTGGCTGTTCCCTGAAGTGTCGGGTCTCCGTTTCACCTCAGGCAAGCATGGGAATACAATATCCCAGTAAAAAAACAACAACCCTGCAGCGCCGTGCCACGGCCTGCCCCGTGTCTCTCGTGCTTGTTTTTCTTTAGCGGCTCTCTCTGAAGAGGTCGAGGCCCACTGTGGACTTGCTCACGAAGAACAGCTGTATCAATAGATCTGATGCTGGGGATCACGACTCCGGCGGTTTGGCTCGTCTGAACGCGATGTGGGTCTGGTTGTGGTGGGGGGTTGGGGGGGCGTCTAGGCCAAAAAATACACCAGGAGAACCGAGTGACAAAATTTATGTGCAGAAAATCATAAGTGAGGGTCAGAGACAGAGCTCGAGAAGATTTCCGAACAATGAACTGTTCCACTCCGAGCTGGATTTCATATAGGGAGGTTTGATGTGGTGGTGGTGGTGGTGGTGGGTTCTCATATTAAAAGTTTCAGAGTTTACTCTTTATAAGAAAAAAAGAGCAAAGATGAAACTGCGTGTGATCGCGGGTAAATAATATTAATAAAAGTTTTGATGGCTAATAAGAAAATGTGCTTTCTTAATGTGATCAGAATAATAGATGGAAACAAGAGCAGTTGGTGAGCGCAAACCTCCACCAAGCCGGGGGGAAAAATAGCAGGTAATACATGGCACCCCCTCCAGGGCCGACTGGAATATTACATTTACAAAAATATCCCATGTTAAAGAATCCTTAAAAAAATTCCCACATCTAGAATTTGCTCCGGATCATCTTCAGCATCGAGAGTCTTCCTCGTCCAAAGCGGCGCTTCTAGTAGAAATTTCATGAAAATCCGCACATGATGGGGGTGGGGGGCAGCCGTAGCCTTATGGTTAGAGAAGCAGTTTTGGGACTGAAAGGTCGCTGGTTCGATTCCCAGAGTGGTGAGGAGCACCTTCCCCCTCCTCCACCATCACAGCTGAAGTGCCCTTGAGCAGGACACCTTATCCCCCAGCTGCTCCCTGGGTGATGCAATGTGGCTGCCCACTGCTCCGAGTGTGTGTGTGCTCACTTTGGATTGGTTAATTGCAGAGGCTAATTTCCCTTGTGGGATTAATACCGTATATCAAAACCACACAAACCGCAGGTAAAACATAGCCCCTAAGCGGAGGTAATGAACACCCCTATGGGAGCCCGCACCATTTCTTCTTTTTTTTTTCCTTCCATAATTTTAGTCGTACCCAATTCCCACCCGCCAAGTGTTGCCTCCCTATCACATACGACCACCACCAACCAGGGAGGGGCGTAAGCATGCACATGCCCCCCTCCGTGACATGCGATGCTGCCACCCGCCTCTTTACGAACTGCTTCGCATGCGCATTTGTACACAGCCTAACACACTCGGAGGGAAAGGGCCATCCGCCCCCTCTTGTACGAATGAGCTCACAGATGCCCATGGATTAGCTGGCGATCGCTGTGAGTGACAGGGGAGCGTATGCCATCTCTCCCTCCCGTGAAAGCTCATCCAATCAGCTCTCATGGACTCCGGGACGCGGATGGCTGTGGCATCAACCTGGATCGCACCATTTCTTGACCAGTGAGTAGCTTGGATCTTTCATTCCAGATGCATAAAGAAAGAACTAAAGTCGTCTTATACTGCCGTCGCTTGTTTAATTCTCACACGTGTTACTTATTTACAGCCACTGAGAAGGTCTGGGGTGTTACGCAATCACGATTAGACTTGTATGAACACGAACCGGCTTAAATGTTCACAGAAGTAAACCGTCCAGTTCAATCTTGTGCTCAGGTTATTCTTACATGTCCTCCATATGTGTCTCGGGAGAACCAGTTCATCGGTCTGCTCCCAAAAATGGAGATAGGTGGATTGGTTACGATCGGGCTCTCGTGGGTGAGGTGTAACGAATCAGCATGTAAATTTATTATTGTACTGAATCATTAGAGTCGCAAACCAGAGCTGAGGTCAAAGAACAGGCGATCGGATGTTAATCAGGACACAGGACATGCGATATAAACTGATACTATTGGCAAGATGTCGCAACAACACCAGCCGGAACACAAGAAGTTATAAAAATACAGAATACCCTGATACAATCAGTAGACACCGAGTGGCGCATCGACAAGGTGCGTGACTATCACCCCGGAGATCGCAAGTTCGAATCCGGGTTGATGCCACATCCATCCGCGACTGGGAGTCCATGGGAGCTGATTGGCCGAGCTCTCACGGGAGGGAGGGATGGCATACGCTCACTTCCCTGTCACTCACAGCAATCACCAGCCAATCATGGGTGTCTGTGAGCTCATTCGTACGAGGGGGCGGATAGCACTTCCCATCGAGTGTGTTAAGTCGCCCTCGAATGCGCATGCGCAGCAGCTTGTAAAGAGGCGGGTGGCAGCATTGCATGCCCCCTCCTGATTGGTGGTGGGCGTGTGATAGGGAAGGCAATACTTGATGGGTGGGAATTGGATACAACCTAAATTAGGTAGAAAATGGGGTAAAAAAAAAGGAAACAGACCAATCAGGGAACGGGGAGGAGACAGGACCGGAATCAAAACAAAGGCACGTGTCATTGAAAACAAAACACACTAAAACAAAAGTACATGGAAGGAAATCAAACTGCGCTGGTCTGGGTGAGGACGGATTCGTGACAGAGTGTGTAAATGTATGTGTACACCGTGACCTGGAATGGACTGGCGCCACAATACAGGGTGGATTCCCTCCTCACTCCCAGTTTTCCTGGGATAGACTCCAGATCCACTGCCACCCTGACCGGGATAAAGCGCTTGTAAATAATACAATTGGAAATCAGGATATGTGTTTTTTTTTAGGCATCACAATGCTTGTTCGGGCTGGGGTCGATGTTTGTACCATTTATTTCATATTAGTTAAAAACTAGGAGGGCGGCAGGGTGGCGTAGTGGTTAGCACGTCCGCCTCACAGCAAGAAGGCCTTGGGTTTGAGTCTCGAGCAAGATTCTGAGTACTCTTCGCCAAGCCTGGCACTCCGGTCTCCTCCCTAATGTGTACGAGTGTGAATGGTTATGTGTGTGTTGACCCTGTGATGGTCTGGTGAGCTGTTCAGGGTGTACCCTGCCTTCGCCCAGTGCATAATCCTAATAAATAAAAACTAGGAGCAGTGCATAAAGCTCTGTGGGTGGCAGGATATCTCTCTGACATCATCACAGAGTGTTTAGGTTTATAAGAGGTTGATTTCTGTCGAGTCTGAAAGTGAAACTTTCATCATTATTGATTTAACTGGACCATGGTGTAGTGGTTAGCATGTCTGCCTCACAGCAAGACGGTCCTGGGTTCGAGTCCCAGGCTCGGTTCAGGCGTTTGCATGTTCTCCCCGTGCTTGCGTGGGCTTCCTCAGTTTACTCCGGTTTCCTCCTACAGTCCAAAGACATGCACATTAGGCTGCTTGACTGCTCCAAATTGCCCCTAGGTGTGAGTGTGTTGGTTTGCGGGTGCAGTTTATGGTCTCAGCTTCCTCCTCTATCCTTCAGTGTGGGAAACCCCTCGCTGTACCTTTGGCAATAAAAATAAATAAATAAATAAATAAATAAATAAATGACATATTGGACTCTCAGTGAAAAGGTTTTATTTAGTCATGGAGATATAACTCACTGTGCACGAGTCGTTACAAGCTGTGTTTCCTTCCCAGACATATTTAACTGTCATATTAAACCTCAATTCTCTAGTTATATACACTTTCGATGATATTTACACATGCCTAATTCATGTCTGCTCACTGCCTGAAATCACAGAAAGAGACACAAACATCACACTGTCTGCAGACCAATCTGGGCGGGGGGGGGGGGGGGGGGGGGGGGGGGGGGGGGGGGGGGGGG
>JBCNYH010000021.1:1410361-1420813 GCA_039654325.1 Tandanus tandanus
ACACACACACACACACACACACACACACACACACACACACACACACACACACACACACACACACACACAAACACCCAGCCATATGGACATCAGCAATCCAGCTTGCTTAATAAACGTCCATCAAGTCACTGTGCAGTGTTGTCATCCAGCCGGCAGCAGAGTGTGTGGATGTGGGGGTGGGTATAAGGGCGTGGGTGTGGGCGTGGGGTGCTGGGGTCATATTCATCATATTGCTATCAGGGAAATTTGAACACAGTGTCACTTTGAAAAATTAACAAGTGAGGAATAAATAAATAAACAAACAAATTTTAAAAACTATTAAAAATTTTTTAATAATAATAATAATATATAATATAATATTATATAAATATATCAATGTATTTATAATATAAATATAATATGTATACAAGAAAATTAAAATATTAAAATTAATAAATAAATAGAACAATAAATAAATAAACAATTAATTAATTAAAAAAACTTTTAATACTTTTAAACTTTTAAATGATAATAATATATAATATAATATAATATAAATATATAAATATATATAATATAAATATATGTATACAATAAAATTAAAATATTAAAATTAATAATTAAATAGAATAATAAATAAATAAATAAATAAAATTATATTTCATTATTATTAAACATAAACATAAAGCATCTCACATAAAAATCTCTTTACAGAAACCCTCAGCACTGCGTTTTTAATCCGTTTGTATGGCGCATCACTGTACATGTACCGGTGAACAAGCTGTTGCCATAGAAACATAACAGACTAGCATGAGCACACTGATGGTGTAATGAATCAACACCTTCTGACCAATCAGAACCTAGAATTCAACAGCGCAACCGAACCAGCAGTCCTGTTTTATATCTGTCAGTGATGCGGGGATGTTTGGGGTGTGGAGTGATGCGGGGATGTTTGGGTGCGGACGCTGGAAAGACTGCATGATGAAAACGGAGCTTAAAGATCTCAAGCCTGTCTGAATCATCAGCAGATCCTCCTTCTCCTCATGGCATTACGCATCATTTCGATTTTTTTTCTTCCCACTGAAGATGCATGAACATAAATCCTCTTTTAATCCTCAATACGGAGCACAGACGTATGAGCCGTGCTCTCTGAGTGAACTCAGTTAGTGTAAGCTCAAAAGAAAATTAATAAATACAATATTATTGAATATTATTTACGAATATGAAGTAAATGAGTGACACAATTTTTTTTGTGCGTGAAACATCTGTGTACTTCAATTTTATCCGACTGTATACCTGATTAGCAATGAAATAAATCAATTCATTCATTTTCTAAGCCGCTTAATCCTAATTAGGGTCGTGGGGAGGCTGGCGCCCATCTCAGCCGACTCTGGGCGAGGGCGGGGTGCACCCTGAACGGCTCGCCAGGCCATCGCAGGGCCAACACACATACAACCATTCGCACTCACACTCCCACCTAGGGAAGATTTGGAACAGCCAATTAGCCTACTGTGCATGTTTTTGGGCTGTGGGAGGAAACCGGAGTACCAGGAGGAAACCCATGCAAGCACGGGGAGAATATGCAAACTGCAAACAGAAATGAGCCCGGGAATCGAACCCAGGACCTTCTTGCTGTGAGGCGGACGTGCTAACCACTGTGTCACCGTGCCGCACATAAATAAATTCAAATAATAAATATTAAATATATAGAAACAAAAAATAATATTAATACTGAATTCCTAAATAAATACAAATATATTTATGTAATTATGATAATTGCAGAATTCAGTGGATCAGACAAACAGAATATTAGAAGCGAAACAGTAATCCATATAAGGAAGCTGTCAAAAAACTCTTGCTTTGCTCGGGTACGTGACGCTGAGTCCTCATGTAGTGTAGATAACCAGGTGTGCGGAGCCATGTGACAAGATAGCCAGATGACTAAGATCGGTGAGGTGCATGCTGGGAAGCGTAGTGTGAGGACTGAGTGCGCTGTGAGTTCTGAATTCACACATTTTTAGATAAATATTTAGATAATCATTTAACTAGCCAGATAAGAGTTTAACATAAAACTTTACAAACTAAAAGCCCCTTAAAAAATCTTTATAAAAAGACATCTGTACTATATTCATTTATATAATTGCTAATTTAATCCCATTTTCTGTTTATATGTTAAAA
Organism: Tandanus tandanus; assembly: GCA_039654325.1. Taxonomy (NCBI): domain Eukaryota; kingdom Metazoa; phylum Chordata; class Actinopteri; order Siluriformes; family Plotosidae; genus Tandanus; species Tandanus tandanus. The sequence continues at coordinate 1,412,519 of JBCNYH010000021.1, forward strand.
AAAAAAATCTGAGCATCTGAAAGACATCATGATAAATAATTTCTCTCTCTCTCTCTGTGTTTGTGTGTGTGTGTGTGTGTGTGTGTGTGTGTGTGTGTGTGTAAACTCGGTGACTGTGTCTTACAGTGTAACACAGTAGTTTTTTGGAGAGAGAAACAGACAGACAGAGAGAGAGAGAGAGAGAGAGAGAGAGAGAGAGAGAGAGAGAGAAAGTTCAGGGAGTTCAGGGCACAGCGAAGGACCTGACAGGGCACGCTAAAGACACTTCTGAGAGCTTTTCCTGACACACCCAGCAGAATCCGAGCCTTCTCCTCTCTGTAGCGCTCCCTGGGCCCCAATTCCCCCTCAGCCCTTTAGGGAGGTACAAAATATTTCTCGTTTCCCGGGGAAGTGAATATCGGGCCACGGCTAAATCTGTTTAATCTCCGGCTGATCTCCAGGGCAGATGTTACACAAGGCTGAGCCGCGGCAGTCCAAAAAGCCTCACCATGCCCGTGAACTTCCTACGGTGACGGCAGCGCACTGGCACGGGGCTTCTTCATCACGCTATGTGTGTGTGTATCTCTGTGTGTGTGTGTGTGTGTGCGTGCGTTCTGGGAAATTCGCAAGCTTTCCCAGACTCCCTCCTTATCCTTCCTCTTTTAAAGTGCCCCAAAGAACTCTGGGAAGGATCCTTTCCCAGCGTCTGAAGATGCCGGTACCCTTCGGCACACCGCAGACATGGCGTCTCGTTGGCTTTTTATGACTCGACGCTCTGGACGCTTACAACACAGGCATTTATACATGGTGTAATGGGCGATGAAGACAAGCCAAATCACAACATCTGCGTCCCTGTAGACAGTAACAGTGAAAAGATGATTCGGCTTGGCTTCAGGTTGCATCACAGAGCGACTTTTAACCAGACAGGCGCAGCAGAGACAAGCAAAGCGCCAGAGCAGTGATAATAAATGCAGCGTCTTCCAAAGAACAGAGAGAAATTCTCAGACCGTGAGCAATCCTTATTAATAACGTGTATTAGTAGTTAAAATGAGAGGTAAGCATTGGCTAGTCAGTGTATTGCTTATACATGTATGTACAGTGCTGCAAAGGCATGGTTGTGTGTATGTTTTTATATCTTGGTGGACCCAACAATGGCTTCCTACTAAGGACATTTAGCAAATCCACACATGGAAACTTCTTCCCTGTAAACCAGAATGTCTACTTTTATTGGGAAACAAACAAATGACCCAACAAACGATCCAAAGGTTTCATTTTGGTTAGAGCTGAGGGTTAGATCGAGTTGAAGCACGACATTAATTATCTGTTGCATGTCAGAAGAAGGTCCTCACATGGATACTATGACAAACTTGAGCGTGGGTGTGTGTGTGGGGGTGTGTGTGTGTGTGTGTGTGTGTGTGACGGAAATGTGCTGGAACCGTTTTCCCCAACACTCCAGCTGTTTTTTAAACTACCCGCACACAACGCTTCTCTTCCCCGACTTGCCAGATGGAATTAATGCGTCTGTCAGCGTTTTTGAAATACGTCTGCGACTTTAGCCAAAACTGGTGGGAATCGTGACATCTCTGACCTAAAACTGGAACACGAATCAAGTTTCTACCTCTCTCCTAAACCCACGGATAGAGATACTGAGCTAGAGACTACCACCGTCCTCTTCTTTGAATTACAGTATATTTACTTCTTTCTGTGTCTCTGTCTTTCTCTTATTCTGTCTTTAGTACTTTTTACTTTTGAGGTCAAGGGTCGTGAGCAGCCCCGCCCATATCTGTGGTGTTTGGCCACGGTTCACGCTGACGGACAGGAAAGCCTGTGAGTTAACATCCCACCTCTTTCCCAGATAGCAGCACTGCCCAGGATCGCTGTAGTCAGGACAATCACAGGAAACTGCAAATGATGAAAACGTACCCTCTTCATAAAGCACTGTAGACGTGCCTTAAAGAGCGAGCGAGAGAGAGAGAGAGAGAGAGAGAGAGAGAGAGAGAGAACTGGCTCTGCTTGAAAGTAGACTAGATAAACTATAACACTCCGTGAAAGAAAAACGAAGTATAAAGTGTGAAGAAGATTCCATGGACGTGTCGTTAAAGGGCAGAGTTGGCCTCTGAAAGCCTCGAGCTGGCCTGCATGGCCACTTCCTGGGATGAGAACTTCCTGTTCTCAAGATTCCATTTCCTGTTCCTGTTGGATGGCAGTAGAGAAACAGCAGACTCTCCCTGAAAGCCACCACAGAATTCATTTATTTCGCCCCAAACTTCTGGGGATCTGTACATGTTGTGTTGTATCAGTGCTTAAAATATTAACAGGTTTGCTTTAATATATTTTTATTATAAAACACAGGAGAGAATACCAAATTATATTGGTCAGTGGCATTGGCGTAGTGGCTAGCACGTCCGTCTCACAGCGTGAAGGTCCTGGCTTGGGCGAGAGCGTTTCTGTGTGGAGTTTGAGAGTCATGTTCTCTCTGTGCTTGCGTCGGTTTTCTCCAGGTACTCCGGTTTCCCCCCCACAGTCCAAAGCCATGCACGTTAGGCTAACTGGCTTTTCCAAATTACCCTGTATTGTGACTGTGAATGGTGGTGTATGTGTTGGTCCTGCGATGGTCTCCTCGTGACCCTAGTAGGATTAAGAAGTTCGGTGAATAAATGAATCAATATAATGTGATTTAGAGGTCGAGAAGCTCGGCCATCCTGGAGGAGCTTGGAGTAAACCTGATGCTTCTCCACGCTGAGAGGAGCCAGTTGAGGTGGCTCGGACATCTGATTCGAATGCCTCCTGAACGCCTACCTGGTGTGGTGTTTCAGGCATGGCTAACAACCCCGGGGTCCACCCAGAACACACTGGAGGGACTATGTCTCTCGGCTGGTCTGGGAACACCTCGGTGTCCCCCCGAAGAGCTGGAAGAAGTCTTATCGGCTTGCGCTCGAAATTTCATATACGCATCGATAGAATCACCAGTCAAGAGGTCTTTGGTCACGTGAACCAAGAAAGAACCATCAAATGCCGCCAACTCACGTTTCAAGTCTCTTGGACATTGTAATTATACCTCGGAGGAAGAATCAGAGGAAAAAATGCTTGTGGTGGTCATCAAAGAAGACACTCTGGCAACCTCCAGAGTGCAAGTATGTTCTGAATTGCTGGTAGAGGTTGAGCCATGTCATGTCGCATCATCAATATATGGCTGACCTCTAGCCAGGATTGGGTTTGCCAATGATAACGATAACACCCAAGTCTCATTGATGCACATGGGGAGTAACAGTTAGGACGTCTGGTCTGACCCTGCAGAAGTGCTAATGTTGGTTATGATGGAAAGATGGATTTGATTGGTGGTCTGAAATGTCACATGTACATGTCCACTTCTTCAACAAGTTTTTTAAACATTCTTTCTGTAAGTTCAATTACTCGAATGGCTTGAAATTGGACGTGTGTCTCTTTAACTTGGTAATCTAAACATCGCCTTTGTGACATCATTTGTGTATCTGCTTTTTTTCCCCACTCCATCCTGGAACACTCTATTAGACAGAGATGAGGAATTTCAGTCCGAAACAGACCGGCCCATAATGATCTTCGGTCAGCTTGAGCCTCTTAGGCTGAATGGGTGTCTCCTGTAACCCAGTTACGCCCTTTCCACAGTTTTCCGAGTTGGTTCATTGTTCTCTTGAGTGGAGGAATCTTTCTCTACGCCAGCAGTACAAGTCTTCACGTCTGGGTTTTTCCAGATGTGATGTATTGCACTTGAATAGGTCTAAATGTATGGTTCGATAGACGCAAACATGACTCAGAGGTCATTTTTAATTTAGTGAGGTGTAATATTATGCATGGTTGGATATCTTATGATTTTTATGATTAGTTTTCCTAGAAACTATTCACAACATTGCAAAGCCCAGCTCGAGACGATCGCTTCATGGTGTTATTACTTCATTGTAGGGATGCTGTCAGTGATTCAGACCTTCAGAGCTGACCATTCTTTCTCGGTGTTTCATAAAAGTCAGTTCCTGGCCGTTGACCAAACAATGAGCTGAGCGCTAGGTAATGAGGGTCCTTTATAAAGACAGAGCAGGCTGCCAGTAAGAATGCACAATCAGAGGGAAATTTTCTTTTCAACTCGATGTGCTGCAGATTTCCTTCTCTGATAAAACCCAAAACCTTTGCCCTTTCACACAGTTTATCTTCTGTAGCTTTCAAAATACACTTCACATGCAGCATGATTAAAGCGCTGGCTGGTAGGTTCCATTCTTACGTGTTCTGACAATAACATAAACCACATGGACGTCCATGCAAGGAGTGATAAGAGACAATGTACAGTGTTATTGCAAAAAATAAACCCCGACACGGTGATCCAGGACCCAGACACAAAGTGGAAGGGATCTTAAATTACCCTGACAGTGTTTATTTTATATTATTACATGGCGACGACACTACGCACAATCTGATTGGTCGACGAGCAGGGACTAAATTGTACATGGACTGGGGCATATTGGCCTGCAAGTTAGCCATTAGCTAGCTACACTGTGTGTTATGATCTTTAGCAGCTTCCACGGGAAGAGAAACAAGCTGAAAGCTACCCGTCATGAATGCATATGGAGACAGGATACATACGCTAGATGAGGAGTTTATTGTGAACTGGCAACATAAGAGATACAGGAAATGAAACAAAAACTAAAACAAGAAGCATGTAGCGGGCTAACAAAAAACTGAAAGGTGTAACGCTCCACACAGTGGCGTTAAGAAAAAGGCTTAAATCCTTTCCCTGATTGGACTCATGTGGCCCACTCTGGGGAGCGCAATTCGTCTGTGAATCAGAAGTTCTACTGTGACCCTACCAAAGACAACTGGGTCAGAATTGGGCACATAACAGCACCTGAAGTAAATTAAATAAGGTCGTCATTTTAAAATGCAATATAATAAACTGTTATTAACCTTGTTTTTTTTGTTTTACATCTTGATTTGTTTCTGGGTGTCTGTTTACAATAACAAGACGACATGGCTTGAGAAACGATCTTGCACATACATGACAACTCGTAAGGAGAAAGTGGAAAAGTCCGCGCTCAGGTATCAAGAAATGAAAGAAGACTTACCATTCCAAGAGAGATAAAACAAGGGTAACGCCTTTTACTCTCTCTCTTTCTCTCTGCCTCTCTCTCTCTCTCTCTCTCTCTCTCTCTCTCTCTCTCTCACACACACACACACACACACACACACACTCACACACATACACAATACACCCAACATGCTTGAAGTCACTTAAAACTTACCGATTTTTCACTGATCATGTCGTCCGTGTCCATGTCTTTGGTCGCCATCTTGATTAATGATCGTAAACAAAGTGCACATGCCATCTGGTGGCGAAAGCACTATATTTACGTATTACGACCCAGTTCACAGGTCATCAATACTCACGTAAAGGAGTAAGCAAATGGTTTCAAACAGCCGTTGGGGCTGATTCCATTTTCATTCCAGAGAGATAACCCTGTGTTTAATCTTTATTTAATATTTCTGGGACGTGAAAGGGGAGGTTTCATGGTTTAAATTCACTGCTTATGGATTCTGCTATGCAAGTACTTGTGTAATTTTTTACTAGAAACAATTTACCTTGCAGTCAAAACTATTGGTCTGAGCAGCTGTTACAGAAATTTTTGAGGAATCAGAATCAAGAATTCAACATGGCTCCCACCAAGAATTTCAACCAAGCCTGAGGTGAGTAGGTATTATAGTATATACTAAACAGAAAGCAAAACGAGCCTTTTATGGTTGACCTTTTTACATTTTTTAAACATGACAGTGGTCACATGATCTTCATTACATCATCATTCGAAGCTCATTAAAGTTTTTTTAAAAAGGTGCTTTTTTTACCTTGAAAAGCATGAAGGACAGATTGCGTAATTTTCTTGATATTTTTTAAGGACCAAAACGGATAGCGTTCTTGGACGTCCGACGGAGAGCGAAATGTAATTTTTTTTCCGTTCGCATGCGTTTCTTGTCTGTTTTTTCGTTTTGCGCATGTACTCCTCATCAGGTGCTTTAGTGCAAACCAGGCAAAGGCGTTCCCTGTTTGGTACGGTTGTTGTGTGCTGGGCGTGCGTTTTATTCAGAAATCGTGTGTCCCTCGTCCTGTACATGTCTTTCCGCACCCATGGATTCCTGGTGGACCTGTCTGACCGCATGTTCAGTGTACAATTACTGACAAGGAGCGCATGGGAACTGATGAATAACAGATACGTAACAGTGGTCCAGAGGGCAAAACATTCGTTTGTTGTAATGCACCAAAAATATGCCTATTGTCTTTTTTTTTTTGTCATCACTTCAGCAGATTCTGGGTATTCACTGTGGAATGTGTGCGCCGCATCCTGTGCAAGAGTCTGATGCGTCCACAGGAAGACAGATCCTGAAGGTAAATATAAGTCAAGGTGTTACCTTCTGCCTTCTGCCGTCTGCCTTTTAAACCCTCCATGCTTTCTCAGATCACGCTGGAAAGCTCTGTTTAACAACCTGCGAGAGGGCGATAGTTCAAGCAGAGAGGAACGCGGCCTGGTGTGATTAAAGCACGGGGCGGGATTGTGCAACGCCGTGTTGCGGCCGTAAGCAACGTGTTTGCGATTTGCTTCAACGTTAGAGAACATCAGCGTCATTAAACATCATTAATTTTTTTTTTCTTTCTCATCATCAGATGGAAGATTAATTACACATGTCCCGAGCTGTTTGCTTCGGATTCTGACATAAAAGGAGATCTGAGGTTCTCGGTGCCCAGTTTTTTTTTCCCATTTTCCTCCCATGTGTAACTCATCTGGGTGAAGCGAAACTGGTGAGAAGGGAGGGAACGAGGCTCTCGCTGCGGCTTTTTCATTAACGCATATGGAACCAATGTGGAGCATCACAGCAACCAGATGCTCGACTTGCAGCGAGCTCTGACGGGGATTTCGATTTCCCAAATTTTAACAAAAATATTTGCAAACAAGCAAAGGCGAACGCTTGGATGTGCAGCCACACACAGAGAGACACACACACGCATGCACACACACACACACACACACACACACGGTTGAATTCTGGTGTCAGCAAGAGTGTGTGGCAGCACCAAATCCAAGGCTCTTTCCTGTTCTGTTCCCACAGGCAGAAACACATGTCAGCTGTGCGCTGTTTACTCCTGCGTCTCCATTTTCCATCATGTGTATTCTTGCATGTGTGTGTGTGTGTGTGTGTGTGTGTGTGTGTGTGTGTGTGTGTGTGTGTGTGTGAGAGAGAGGAAGCGACACATCCTGTTGAACGAAAGCTACCACCGGCAGTCACATATCACTTAGCGTCCTGACCTTCAACTGTATCTTTAGCAACCAGGCAGCTTGGACGTGAAGCAGACTCCAGGAACGAAGATCCTCCTGGACGTCTTGCATTCGTTCCTGTCAGAAGCTTCCAGAAACACTGGCACCCTTTCGCAACTAGTCACTTCCCTCGCACACAAACAGATCCCGTTCGAATAATTCTATTTCCCCTCTGTGATATTATATGGGGCGAGTTAACTGACCCTTGTGAAGAATAATTCCGATCCGTCATCGCTTATTATTTTTTAAAAACTCTCTGCGTGTCTCAGAACATCATTTGTTACTTTAGAGCAAATACATTACACAGACATCATCCATCTCTCTGTCATTCATCAGCATGGAAGAAAAAACCCCAGAGAGCTTTTAGTGTAAAAGAGACAGAAAACTCTTAACATGTCAGGGTAACATTCCCAGTTCTGGAATCCTCTGGAATGTTCCCGGTGCTGTGATTCTCTTCCTCCTGCTCCGGGCTCTCTCGTGCTTTTGTGACCGAAACGAGTCCGGTTCTGTTACTCTCTAATTGGTCCATTCTCGTTTTCTCTGGAAACCTCTCTTTCTTGAATTTCCCAGCTCTTGATTTGTTGTTTCGGGAATATCGCAGGTTCTGGAATCCTCTGGTTTCTGGACTGATCCCAGAACTCGTGTTCTTGAAGTTTCTTGTTTATGTCACTGTCTCGTTTCCGGAACGGTAACGAGTCTGGAACCCCCGTTTTTCAAAATGTTCAAAACATGATTACCGAACTCATGTTTCTGGAATTTCTAGGTTCTGAAACCCTCCTGTTTTCGGAATGCTCCCAGCTCTTGAATTCGTGGCTCTGGAATTCCTTGGTTCTGTGACTCGCTTGTTTCTGGAATGTTCCTGGTCCTTGAGCTCGTATGTCTGGGATCGTAACTCATTTGTGGATTAGCAATGGGGGGGGGGGGGGGGGGGGGGGGGGGGGAGGGGGGGGGGGGGGGGGGGGGGGGGGGGGGGGGGGGGGGGGGGGGG
>JBCNYH010000021.1:1430193-1442227 GCA_039654325.1 Tandanus tandanus
CCCAAAGAAGAAATTAAAGAAATGAATGACAATCTTTGACCACTCGGGACCGGTTAGGACGGGTTAACTTTGGCCGAAATTGGAAAAAAAAAAAAAAAAAAAAAAAAAAATATATATATATATATAAAGCATTCAAATGTATTAACATGTATAAAAATAGATTGTGGAGCGGCACGGTGGCGCAGTGGTTAGCACGTCCGCCTCACAGCAAGAAGGGCCTGAGTTCGATTCCCGGGCTCACACGGTTCTGTGTGGAGTTTGCACGTTCTACCTGTTCTTTTGTGGGTTTCCTCTGGGTACTCCGGTTTCCTCCCACAGTCCAAAAAGATCTACAGTAGGCTGATCGGCTGTTCCAAATCGTCCCTAGGTGTAAGTGTGAGTGTGAATGGTTGTGTGTGTGTTGGCCCTACGATGGCCTGGCGAGCTGTCCAGGGTGTGCCCCGCCCAGCCTGTGTGTGTTGTGTGTGTGTTGGCCCTGCGATGGCCTGGCGAGCTGTCCAGGGTGTGCCCCGCCCAGCCTCCGCGAGACCCTAATCAGGATTAAGCGGCTTAGAGAACGAATGAATAAAACAGATTCTGATATTTTGTGTAGACGTGAAATAAAATATGAGTGGATGAATATAAAGACTATTCCTGGTGAAACCACCCCAGCTCACGGGCTTAGTGTCTCTTATTCACCCGCTCTACATCTTGTTTTGGTTCTGTATCTGCCATGCGATAACTGAATTATCGCACTGCTGCCATGGGATGATTATTAATAATTATTGCACCTTTGAAGAATTGAATAATTCCCCATATATCACTTTGCTTCATTCAATAATTGCTCATTATCCATGCCGCAAACTCGGGATAATGCTTAAATCGATTAAAAACCTAAAAATAAACCTTAAAAAAAGGATTCTTTTTAATTTTTTCTCATTTTGGCTTTTCTTATGCTACCGTGTAGTATATACTTCAACAATTATTCAACTTGTGCTGATTGGACGTCACTGAATGTCACCGATATTCCCTTCAGACTTGGCGGATAACTGCTAAGTGTACTTCAGTCTTTCGTTCAAACCTACCCCAACGGTGAACTGAGTACAGGACGTGTAATTGGTCCAGGTTCTGTTGCTGTCAGGGTGGACGAACCAGTTTCCAGATTCTGTGCAGATTTTCGTAGCCACCTCTAAAAAAAACAGGAAAAATTAGTAACATTCTGTATTACATTGCAATTCTTCTAAGTAGCATTAAAAATTGAAATAGTTAAACGATGAACCGCCGACCCTCCGATCAGTAAACCAGAGCCCTGAGCACTAGAAATTCCGGCTTGGGGGAGGCTTTTACTTCACCACATTAACCCACCTTTCAGTTCTGGCCACACCCAGGCTACTTTTTCGTAGTTTTGAATAAAAACTGCATCCCAGACCCCCCCCCCCCCCCCAATTTTGATTTATTTATTTTTTTTCTTGGTCCTTGCTCTGATCAGAAAATAATCGAAACCAAAACCAGTTGATTATTCTCCTATAACGGTACATCCTGAAGTGTTTTAAATACAAATATAACCAAATGGAAATAAATTACAGTGGAATGTTTTTTTTGTTTTGTTTTACCTGAAGTGTCAAAGTTTGTGTAGTAATCAGGACAGTGTTGTGTTACGGTGTGTCCAGCCTCCACGTCGTCCCAACACAACCAGCCGTCCCATGTGCGGTTACACATCAACCCAGCTGTACAGCACAAGCACACACACACACACACACACACACACACACACACACACACACACACACATAAAATGATGTAAAACGTCATCTGCCTTGTTTACGAATTTGCGTTGGATGGGGCTACACAAACATTACACATTATTACAGCAGAAAATGAACTTGTGAACACTAACCATCCTAAACACAGTTAGGTTCATAAGTATTCGGACAGCAGCGCAAATGTTTTTCATTTTTTTCTATGTACGCCAACACAAAAGATTTAAGTGTCAACATTCAGCTGTAATATACAAAAGTATAACTTTAACTTTTTAGGAATTACAGCCATTGGTACACATCATCTGTATATTGTTACAGGATCTAACTAACTAACTAACTAACTAACTAAATGATAAGCATGCTTAGCTATGAGGATTGACTTTATTTCTTTGCCTTAAGAAGCTCTTGGGTTGCTTTCGCTGTACGTTTTGGATCTGTATCTATCTGTACTATAGATCGCCATCCTATCAGTTATGCAGCACTTGACTGAATCTGAGCAGAGACTATAGACCTAGAGTATAATGCTTCAGAATTTAATAGCCAGACAATATAATTAATTCATTCATTTTCTGAACCGCTTAATCCTAATTAGGGTCGCGGAGAGACTGGCGCCCATCTCGACAGACAATATGGTTTAGAAATTGCATCCGTGGCATCTCAACGTAATCTGAATTTAATGTAAACATAAATGCATCTGGATGTGCATTGAATGACTAATCGACTTAATTTAGTGAGATATCACAGGGAGCCTTGATTAAAAATTGTCCAGTTGCTCTGAGATCCTATTCTATCCCATCACAGCCGACTTGGGTCGAAGGTGGGGTACACCCTGAACAGGTCGTCAGGGGCCTACAGGTCGTCCGTCGCAGGGAGACTGTCGGAGGAGACCCACACAAGTACGGGGACAACATGCAAACTCCACACAGAAACGCCAGAGTCCAGCTGAGCCTGAGACTCGAACCCAGGACCTTCTTGCTGCGCGGCGGACTTGCTATATATAACTGTACATAGAAACACAAAATTCGAAAACGTTCAAAGAACTTTAGCTTTATATTTATGTCTTGTGCTTAAAGTTTTTCCAGAATGGATCCTTCTCACTCCTCTAACAGTAAACGGATAACCAGACAGACGTGCACTAAACACTCTGTAACCACAACTCGTTACACAAAATCCGTCTTCTTCAAGTCAGAGTCGTTCCCCCGACCTCCTGGAGAATGTTGTACACTGCACTTCAGATGTATTTACTGACAAATAGCTGTGATTTATTCTCGCTGGTCAACCACAACAATAAAAAAAATAAATAAATCAACTCGCAGTAGATCAACAAGCTCTGACAATCTTCACAGTCGCTGTCAAACAAATCGTCTGGACTGAAAACAGCTGGAGCCGCGCCACATGACAGGAATACGTTGGGTGTTTGCAGATGAACAATGCATAGAGAAGGACACGCCCGAGACGCAACACACAATGGCATTCCAGGGAGTCGGTTGTCATCCACTCAGTGAAGAAAAGAACATTTTATACTGTGTATACATTTAAATGTGATGGAGGCGGAAATTAGCAAGTCGGAAACGCTGTCCAGAAAACTTCCTGATCTACTACAAGCAAACTCTACCACACGATCCTGTACTTCTATCTTTGTGGGGACATACACTGACATTGCCCCTTACCCTAACCTTAACCATTACACCTAAACACCTAACCCTGACCTTTACCCCCTGTATATATATTTATATAACGTGTATAGCAGCTGTAGTTCATTATAACGACCAGTTTAATCCTGTATTGTTTAGTACTCAGTAGCACAACATGGTGATGTTACGTATGTAACTCGAACTCAGGACCTTCTTGCTGTGAGACGGACATGCTAACCACTACACAACCCTGGCACTCAACCCTCAAACAACCCTGCACTAAGTGAGGATCCGCCAAAATGTCTTGATTCTGTTGATTAAAACCATAGTCCTGTCCACACACACACACACACACACACACCCTTTTTTCCTTAAGTAACAGCTTTGAAATGTATATACGGCTTTCTTACCTCTTCGATCGTGATTGGTGTCCTTTGAGATCCTTTGGTAGCACTCAAACTGGGCCATCACAATCTTGTTGCGCAGGGGGCTGATATCGTGAATACCGTTCTTGGTATGCTGCGTGTCGTTTCCGGATGAGCGGGCCAGCGTAAACACCTGCCGTAACAAAACACACGGCACACTTTTTAATAACGGAAGAGTGTAATAAGTAAAGTTAATATATTGGGTTGAAGTGCACTGTAGTGGTGACTGGACGTCAGTGTACCTCACATAACGTGAACAGGAACAAAAATGAGGCTATCCAATATCCAGACATGGTTCTTCTTAACAGTGCTGTAAAAAAAAAAAAAAAAAAAAAAAGTTTAGTTCATCACTGATTTTGTAAATGCACATGAGGAAAATGAGTGGCAAATCAATAATTAATATTAATAAATTAATAGACAAGAAAAAAACAAAGGACCATCATGAGGTGGGAGTGTAAGGAGCGGGGAGTGTAAGGGATGGGAGTGGCATGTAAGGGGTGGGAAGTGTGAGGGGCGGGAAGTGTAATAGATGGGCGGGGAGTGCAGGAGGTGGGGAGTGTAAGGAGCGGGGAGTGTAAGGGATGGGACGGGCATGTAAGGGGTGGGAAGTGTGAGGGGCGGGACATGTAATAGGTGGGCAGGGAGTGCAGGAGGTGGGGAGTGTAAGGAGCGGGGAGGGTAAGGGATGGGAGGGGCACGTAAGGGGCAGGAAGTGTTATGGTTGAGGGGAGTGCAAGGGGCAGGGAGTGTAAGAACCAGGGAATGTAAGGTGCATGGTGGGAATTGTAAGGGTTTGGCGGGAATGTAAGTCGCGGGAAAGTGCATGTTTGGGTTTACGTTTGGAGCAGGAAGTGTAAGGGCAGTGTAATAGATGGGCGGGGTGTGTAAAGGGTAGGGGAATGCAATGTTTAGGGAGTGTAAGGGGCGGGGCAGGGAGTCAAATGGGCACTGTCAATCACAGTGGCACTAGTCAATCACACTCATCCATGAACTCGTGTATGTAGAAGCGGACGGATAGCATTTTATCATAAATAAAACACAGACGTGGTTTTGATGTTAGAGATGGGAAATGACGCCATTATCGATTCTGCTTATCGGTCCTATCCTTTATCGACTCCTGGTACATTGGGTATTAGGTTTTATTAACACCATGTTGAATTTCTGACTAAGGAACAAATTACGTTTTTAAATTGTTTTGGGAGAAACAAGAGAATGTTTGTGCAGTATCCATTTTCTCCTGCCTGCAGGGTGGGAAGGTTATTATAACACCGGAACTTTACTCTCGGTATATAACGGACCTGCGGCTCGGAAGCAGAGGCACTTGTTGTATTGTAATAGCAAATATTCGGCATTCCTGGAATTTTAGCCATGTTGCAACATATCGCTGGGGTTACATGAAACGATCGTTTTACAGACATTCCATAAAGCTCTGTTGCCATCTTTCTTTATGAAATCAAGCCATGCACGACTTCTTCTCCTTCTTGCAGGCTTCTTCCAGCAGCGTAGACGCACAGTCTGACGTCATGATGCGCTTGGTTTTGCAACCGATAACCTAGGAGGCGTGCAATCCTGATTTGGAAGCGGTCCACAACTGGAAGCGGTACTCGTTTCCCCATCCCTATTTCAAGCTTGCTCCATCCTGCCTGCTTGGTAGCTGTTGTAAGATGACATCGAGTTGGGAATCAGCAAGGGAGAGAACAGAGGAAAAAAAGAGACGTGCAAGAGCACAAGACCGCCGGACAATAACGTGACACCAAGGCGGGTAAAAAGCTTTTAAACGACCTTGTGTAATTCTACTACAGTCACGTGACATCCTTTCTTGAAAATGTTGCATTATTCGGAGAACAAAAGGGGTCTTAGAATATAACCTAACAGAAAGGCTGACCCCCAGCCTGGCCCCCTCTGTTGAAATGGTCTAGGAACATGACTGCAAAGAGAAAACAGAGTTTCACAACACTTTCTCTCCCATGACTTTCCGGTGGTTAGTTGTGTTGGCTCCGTTTTAGTAAACTTCGATTTTCCCCAAGCAAATAACCAGAGATCGGCGAACCTGTACTCCGAGCCAGGACTGTAGCAACAGAGCTGTTATAAGGCCAAAGGCAAGTGGAAAAGATCCAAACCTTCTTGACATAACAGTCCAGTCTACCGAGGGACCCTTGGCTACAACACGAGGGGGGGGGAGCATGAATATCCTCAGACCTACACTACAAGACTCATAAGTGCCCGTTTTGGACATAGACGAGGAAACCGGCGCCAAAAGAAAACGATTGTTACGCGTGGTTATGACCTTCGTTTGTAGCGATCATTAATTACTATTAGGTGAAAGGCGACTCGTTACGACGTCATGCCGTCTGTGAGTAATCGTACCCTAAGTGGCGGTAAATCATGAAGACATTTCACCAAAACAATCCTCTGATTGGGTAAAAAAAAAAAAAAAACGTTCACAAATTCGGAGCTGTAATTAATTTTTCCTAGATTTTCTTCCCTGTAATGACCATTTAATGTGAAAACTACACCGGCTTTGGAAAACTCCTGGCCTCCGCTCAGTCTCTCGACTCTCAGATGTTTTAAGGAAACCCAAAGCTCTGTCTCCAACCTTCCAACGCTAACGACCGCCAAGCATCCCAAAACGTGTTCACGGCTTTGTTGTTGTTTTCCTTTTTTAATCAAGACCTGGTCGGTCCATGCGTAGCCAAAGGGCACGAGACGCCATGTGACTCTTTTGTTCAATCTCCAAACATTTCCTGCCCGGAATGGGGGAACAAAACCGCATGATTCGGCTCATATGTGAAAAACTATCCAAAGGGTTTTTTTTTTTTTTTTTTTAATCCTTGGTGGAATGGGAAGGACCGCGCTTCTGAGAAGTCCACACAGACAGAATTCATAAGAGCGTGTTTTATCGTGCATTAACATCCATCTGAACGGACAGTGGTTCCATTCGGAAATGCCACACGTTCTTCTTCTCTCTCTCTCTCTCTCTCTCTCTCTCTCTCTCTCTTCCTTTCCTCCCCACTCATTCACATCACAAAGTAAATACACCTGCGTCGGATGAACTTGAACGGTACTGGATTTGTCCCGAGATGCTGCCTCGTCCGGACAAGCAGCTGTAGCATTAAATTAAACCACGTAGACTTTTCTTTTTTTTTTTCCTTCTCTGGGATACAATGCGGAGTATTATTTTGCGCAGGCTAATAATAAACGGTGCTGAAAACCATATGTGGTGTCCGTCCTGTTAAACCTTCTTTCCTGCTTTCCTTCCCTCGTTCTCAGAATCTCGCCGCTGACAGCGGGACGGGGGGCATCCGTGCTAACAAAACAAAGACGCCGTACGGTCCAACCTGAAGAATCTTTAGTGGCTCGACTCGCGCCCATGAAAACGCTCGCTCGTTGAGATCCTACTGCGTCGACGTCGCTTCAGACAGTCACGTGAAAAAAGAGGTTTTATAACCAGCTTTGTGAGTTCAGGTGTGATGATATGCAGTATTTTGCAATCATGGTGATGTAGGTTATATTGCTAATGCTATGATATGCTAACACTGTTACAGTGGGCTGGTTTAAAGGATCCACATATCCATAAACGTGTTCCTAAGATGTTAGGAATGGGTCTCTGAAAAAAGCCATCACATCGAGTTCCAGCTTTAACTGAGACCCTGTTATACAGCTCAAGACCATTCATTCATCATTTATTACATTTAAGGCATTTGGCAGACCCTTAAGGGTTAAGGGCCTTGCTCAAGGGCCCAACAGTGGCAGCTTGGTGATACTGGGGCTTGAACCACCAACCCTTTAGATTATCAACCCAGAGCCCTAACCACTGAGCCACCACTGCCCCTAATCCTATAGGACATGCAAATTCCACACAGAAACACCGTCCCTTAGGGCGGGACTCGAACCCAGGACCTTACCGCATCACTTTTAACACTGTAAGGTAAATAAAAGGTGGAATATACTGTATATCATGTACTCGTTCACTCGTTCGCCGAACCGCTTAATCCTACTAGGGTCGCGGGTGAAGGCGGGGTACACCCTGAACAGCCCGGCAGACCATCACAGGGCGACAAACATTCAAACTCACACATAGGGGCTAATCTGGAACAGCCAGTGAGCCTAATGTGCACGTTCTGGATGGTGGGAGGAAACCGGAGTACCCGGAGGAAACCCCCATAAACATGGGGAGAACGTGGAAACTCCACACAGAAACACTCAAGCCTGAAACTCGAACCCAAGACCTTACTGTGGGGTGGAAGTGCTTAAAATTACGCCACCGTGCAATTAGTGTAATGTGCATGTTTTTGGATTGTGGGAAGAAACCGGAGTACCCGGAGGAAACCCACGCAAGCACGGGGAGAACATGGAAACTCCACACACAAACACCTGAGCCTGGGACTCAAACCCAAGACCTTGCTGTGCGGTGGAAGTGCTAGCCACTACATCACCTTGCAATTTTGCATAATGTGCCTGCTTTTGGACTGCAGGAGGAAACCGGTGTACCCTGAGGAAATCCACGCAAAAGCAGGGAAAACATGGAAACGCCACACAATTACACCTGAGCCTGGGACTCGAACCCAAGACCTTGCTGCGGGGTGGATGCGCTAATTACTACGCCACTGTGCAATTAGCCTAATGTGCATGTTTTTTGGCTGTGGGAGGAAACCAGAGTACCCAGAGGAAACCCACGCAAGCACAGGGAGAACATGGAAACTCCACACAGACACAGCCTTGGACTCGAACCCAGAACCTTCTTGCTGTGAGGCGGACGTGCTCACCCCTACGCCACCGTGCCGCCGTCACCTAATACTTTGACGTCCCTGCTCCGTATTTAGAATCCTGAAAGGTGAGGAAATGATGAAAACTAGGGGGAAAGTTTCAGGTGATTCTGTTATTGTGTCGAAGTTGCAGAACGGCGGAGTGGAAGTCTTCCCATATCTATATTGGGATTTCCTTTGGTGTGTTAAGGGTCACAACAGGAAGCACGAATGGCGGTGACTTATTTACTGTTGCTGTTTTCTTACTGAAAGGTTTTTTCCAGATCAAACATCAACATTTGTATTTATTTATTTATTTATTTATTTATTTTCGGATCTGAGGCGCCATGAAAGCTCTCTCGCAAAGACACTGAAAATCTCCCAGAGTCCATAAAAGTGACGGATCCACCACGAGGCATGCCTTAGGCGCTTAAAAGATTCTTCTCCGCCCTGTCTGCCATCTCCAGGGTCGTCATGTAGGCATGGAAAGGAAAAGAAAAGAAAACCGCCGGGGAGGACTGGATGGACGTGGACGCTTGGTGGAAAAACAACCAGTCGAAACACGATAACCTGTTGCCCTTCCTGAAGAGTCCGAGGAGGGGTTTATGGGATGTTTCTCTCGTTCCACTCCTCCCTCTGGCCCCTGCTCGCTGCTCACCCCTCCAGCCCTTAAATCAGGAAGCCTGTGTCAGTGCTGACAGTTTGTTTAACTCGTGTCAGTTTGGGAAACACCCATGGACATCAAGCTGGATAAAATTTTCCACTTCGCACCTAAAGAGTGCGAGATAAGTGACGGCCAAGCAACGCCTCTACGTATTCCTCATTCGCCTAATAGCGCAAAAATGTGTGAAACAGACGTGAGGACAGAAATCCAACACTGTCCAGATCTCAGAATGTCTAATATCTACAAAATACTTCAGAAAGAGAGACATGAGAGCAGTTTCACACAATAAAAGATGTCACACGTAGACACTATAGTGCAATATGGGTAATTATTATTACAGTGCAATATGGGTAATTATTATCATAGTGCAATATGGTAATTATACACTATGTGACCCCTTCAGGAGCATTTATATCAGTTCATACAGCTTATATAATATAAATAATGATACATTTACACTTAATAGCTAAATTTAATTCCTGTAGTTATGACCCCATGAACCAGCGTAAGATATCTTGGAAAAGAATAAAATCCCAGCAGTGCACACCATCAAAAATGCTTTCAAATCCTAATTGCAGCCTAATTCTAAATATTTTGTCTCTGTCATTAATCCCTGTTAGACGATCAAAGTGTGCAAGGATGTGGAAGAGGTTGTTTTTTTTGTTTTTCTTTTGCTGCTTCCAGCAAATTAGTTCCGCGCTTAACGCCTTAATTTTGCAACTGGATTTAAAACTTCCTAGAAACTTTCATGAGCGATTAGAAAAGACAAGCCTGCGTGCTTTATCCGGATCAGGATGCCAAAAACACAGAACGCGGCCACACAGGAGGAACTGTCCAGCTGGACTTGTAAAACCTGGGCTACTCCTGACTCAATCCTGTGGATCAAAATCATCGGATTATAAACACTGGGTTAAGACTGGCGGCGACGTGGTGGTGTAGTGGTTAGCACGTCCACTCTGCCTCACAGCAAGAAGCTTCTGGATTCGAGTCCCGAGCTCTGTGTGGGGTTTGCATGTTCTCCCTGTGCTTGCGTGGGTTTCCTCCGGGTACTCCGGTTTCCTCCCACAATCCAAAGACATGCACGTTAGGCTAATTGGCTGTTCCAAATTGCCCCTATTTGGGAGTGTGAGTGTGAATGGTTTTATGTGTGATGGTCTGGCTAGCGTGTACCCCAACCTTCGCCCAGTGTTGGCTGAGATAGGCTCCAGCCTCCCTGCGACCCTAATATGATTAAGCCGTTCTTCAAATGAGTGAGTTAAACTTGGAGGTGTTTGCTCAACACGTTGTTCAACACTGATTCACTCTAGAATCTGTGAAACAGTTTTCTTAGGGGAAAAGGATAAAACCCGCACTGTTAGTACCCTATAACATGTGTGTGAGAGAGAGAGAGAGAGAGAGAGAGAGAGAGAGAGAGAGAGAGATCCTTTATTATATGTTTATTATTCATTCATTCATTTTCTCAGCGCTTAATCCTAATTAGGGTCGCGGGGAGGCTGGCGCCCCTCTCAGCCGACTCTGGGCGAGGGCGGAGTACACCCTGGACAGCTCGCCAGGCCACCGCAGATGTTTATTAGTAAATAAAAATAAAAAAATCAGAAGGCACAAACAAAGAAATCTGATCAGTTAAAGTTAAACTGATGGGAAAATGTCTTGTTACACCTGATTACATCATAAATGTTTACAGTATCTACGTCGCTCCAAATTAAACATTGCCCACATATTATTGGCACCCTTAGAAGGAACACGGTGCTCTTTTTTACCCAAATTATAATTGCCAAAAATCTGTGTTATTATGTCCAAAAATCCTAGTCTGTATTGGTTAAACAGCCTTTTAACTCACAAATCCAGAGGAGTGTAAAGTTTCCGACCCTGACGTGGGGCAGACGGGACTGGATCGCAGGCAACATTAACTTTTTTTGATATCTTGCTGGGATGAGCAGTTTTCAAAGATAGTCAGTTTCATGCACCCACATTCATTTCTCGTAGCCTCCATAAAACAGATGTGCATTTATAGATTTTTTTTTGGGTTGTGTTTTGTTTGAGACCCCCATTAATATTACTTAAGATACTTTCTTCAAACAAGCCTGACCCCCTATCCAAACCCCCATACCCCTATAATTAAACACTTTACTACCGAACCCAACACTCTGCATGGATTACAAATAGCTATAAGCTTGAAATATCTGTATATAAACACAAATACACACAACAACAACAACAACAACTCACACTTCACTTCACTTCACCCGACAGTTCGAACCCGACCTCGAGCTCTGGTGCCACTCTGGGCTCATCAGGACTCTCAGACGCATCGTGACGGGTTCCACGCTCACCACGTCACGCTGTGGAGTCTCTGCTAGAACATGATGCGTTACTGCATGTCAGTCACATCACATGGTTCGGATCATGGACAGGAGCCGTAATGACGCACGCGCTCCGTGTTCTGCCGCGCAACAGTTTATCGACGGGATCAAAGAGAAGGAATGAAAGAATGAAAGAATGAAAGTGAGGATGGTGAACGCATTAGTTTCAGCTCGAGACTCACCGCACAGGAGCGCAAAAACAATCCGGACACAGCCTCGATCTACTGGAATAAAGCAGCAGGAGCGGCGCGCGCTCTTCCACATCCAACACTCACATCCACCACCGAGAGAGACTACAGGATCGCATGAGTCAAGCGCGCGCTGACGTTCTCTCTCTCTCTCTCTCTCTCTCTCTCTCTCACACACACACACACACACACACACACTCGCGCTCTCTCTCTCTCTCTGTCACACACACTCGCTCTCTCTCTCTCTCTCACACACACACACACACACACACTCGC
>JBCNYH010000021.1:1506500-1522342 GCA_039654325.1 Tandanus tandanus
TATATATATGTTATCCAGTAAGTTTTTCGGTATCTGATCGTGTTCAAGTTGGACATGTGACCTGTTTTCCTCGGAGTCCCGGCTGGCCGGCTGGACCGGCTGGTCCGCTTGCACCCTGTCACACAATAATAATAATGATGTTGATGATTATTATAATAATTTCCTGATAGAGCATCATTTCATTTATTACATCCTCATGTACTTAACGAGCTTCACCAACATTCACCATGTGATAGAACTCACTTTGGCTCCCCTCAGTCCAGAACCTCCAGGAGCTCCCACAGCTCCAGGTGTTCCCGAGGATCCTTGGGGTCCAGGTAGACCCTCGGCACCTGATTCTCCCTGATCTCCCTGAAATCAAGAAGTGAGTAAACAAACAAATAACCAAGCAAATAAATCAACAGGGAAGCATCCAAACAAATAAATAAACAAAAGCATGCAAACAAATAAGTAAGCAAGCAAATAAACAAATAAATAAAGAAGCAAATAAATAAACAAAAGCATGCAAACAAATAAGTAAGCAAGCAAATAAACAAATAAAGAAGCAAATAAATAAACAAAAGCACGCAAACAAATAAATAAGCAAGCAAACAAACAAATAAATAAAAGCATGTAAACAAATAAATAAAGAAGCAAATAAAAACAAAAGCATGCAAACAAATAAATAAGCAAGCAAAAAAAACTAATAAATAAACAAAAGCATGCAAACAAATAAATAAGCAAGCAAAAAAAACAAATAAATAAACAAAAGCATGCAAACAAATAAATACGCAAGCAAATAAACAAATGAAGCAAATATACAAATAAATAAACAAAAGCATGCAGACAAATAAATAAGCAAGCAAACAAATAAATAAGCAAGCAAATAAACAAATAAGCAAATAAATAAACAAAAGCATGCAGACAAATAAATAAGCAAGCAAACAAATAAATAAGCAAGCAAATAAACAAATAAGCAAATAAATAAACAAAAGCATGCAGACAAATAAATAAGCATGCAAACAAATAAATAAGCAAGCAAATAAATAAAGAAGCAAATAAATAAACAAAAGCATGCAGACAAATAAATAAGCAAGCAAATAAACAAATAAATAAAGAAGCAAATAAAGAAGCATGCAAACAAATAAGCAGGCAAATAAACAAATAAAACAAACGAATAAAGAAGCAAATAAACAAACAAAAGCATGCAAACAAATAAATAAGCAAGCAAATAAAAAATAAATAAACAAAGTAACATGCAAACAAATAATTAAGGAAGTAAACAAATAAATAAATAAACAAGCAAGCGAATAAAAAAATAAACAAACAAACAAGCAGGTCAATAAAAAATAATCAAACAAACAAATAAACAAAAAAGCAAGAAAGCAGGCAGAATAAACAAACACGTCAATAAAAAATGTATAAATAAGCTAGCAAGCAAACAAATGAATAAACAAATATGTAAGCAAAACAAACAAACAAACCATCAAACAAGTAAGCGAGCAAATTTAAAAAAAATCTAAAATATTCTAAAGGATGTCGTTTCTTACTTTGACTCCACGAGTACCATCAGTTCCAGGACCTCCATCTGATCCAGCAGGACCCTGAAAAAGCAAAATAACGTGTAAGATTCACAGTAAATACACAAAAACAGTCTGAGACTGACAAGATAAAAAAAACACCAAACCTGTGGGCCAGCATCGCCTCGATCCCCTACAGATCCAGCTAATCCGACAGGGCCGATTCCACCTTTTACCCCCTGAGGTCCTTTAGTGCCGGGTTTTCCAGGCAGCCCCTGAATGAGAAGGAAACGCAGCGGTGTTCTCCGTTACACTGAATAACCAGTTCAGAACAATGATTACATTATGTTTATAGAACGATGTACAGATGGTGTGATGCTTTTTTCACGTTTATTTCTAGAATTCTGATAATAATATAATAACAATAATAATAATAATAATAATAATAATACTCAGTGATGGTTTGAGTTCGCAGCATGAACTGTTTAGTACCTCAACCAAGGTTTGTGGGGTTTTATCAGGATCATGCAAAAAGTTATGAGCACAATTTTTTTTTCTTTTTCTTTTTTTTTTTTTTTAATTTCAACAAGTTCTATAATTTCTAGGCGGGGCTTTGGACAAGGAAGCTTCTATTGGAATTCGGAGATGATCCGGATCAAATTCTGATGCAGGAATTTTTAAAGGGTTCTTTAACATTGTGAGATAGTTCATATGGGGGATTGCAATGCTTGGTGGAGGTTTACGCTCTCTGACTGCTCCTGTTTTCATATGTTTCATTCCTCCTCTCCAATTGTTGGAAAAGACTTATTTAATAAAAAATATGTACAATATAAACATAACCTATAAATATAAAGATTTTTAACATCATCATCTACAGTGTCTCAGAAATATGACGAGTACAATATAAACCGATTCATTTTTAAATTGCAGATTGAGTGCATTAACGCAAGGCAAACCTACAGCAGGTCCAGGAAGACCCATGAGTCCTCGCTCTCCTCTCGTCCCAGGCAAACCCACCAGCCCTCTTTGCCCCGACAATCCCGCAGGACCTGGAGGTCCGTCAGGACCCTGAAAAAATGACGTGAAGAAAAATAACAATGATTAGCAACTATTATCCAGAGACAGACCATCATTCATTCACTTCCAAACTGCTGAATCCTACTAGACTCGAACCCGGGACCTTCTTGCTGTGACTTAGACATGCTGCCCCGAGACCACCATCTCACACACGATGACATTTTTTTAATACACAGTGTGTTTCGTTTGTTGTTTTTTGGCTTGACAGAGCAGCATTTAAAACTCTGAAATCGTCTGGCAGTGATTAGCCTACCGGTGGTCCATCTTCTCCAGAATCGCCTTTATCTCCAGGGCTTCCAGCAGGCCCCACGTTTCCACGCTCGCCTTGACGTCCCGGGCCTCCTGGGTCTCCACGTATTCCAGGTTCACCCTTCTTTCCAGGGGGTCCTTGGGGACCAGGCTCTCCAGTTGGACCCTGGTAAAAAAAACAATTTTTAAAAGGTATCGTCTGATAAATTCCTGGAGATCCAGACTTAAAATCCTGACCCAGACTCAGGTACTTAATGATACACTTTAAGCACAAACCACTTTCTTATAAATCAGGGTTTTAAGTTGTAGTGAGTCACTTACGGCCGAGCCTGGCGTTCCTACACCTCCAGCAGGTCCTGGGAACCCACTGGAACCCTGCGAACACAAGAAGGACGAGTGTTACAGATCTCAGGTGATCCAATCATCCAGTCATCCTCCGAAACCTTGAGAGTGGAACTTACAGAAGCTCCCTGACTCCCTCTGGCACCTTTCAGTCCAGTTACACCAGACACGCCCTAAAGACAAATATATTGAGATACATACTGTATATTTACTACAGGCTTCAGATTAATGACAGTAACATGTATTAAGTGTTATAAACAGCACATACTTATTATATTAATTTATTAGACCAATCACTTCTTTACATTATATACAATTTTTATATACACAGACATCTAACTGCCTTCTTCACCAGGGGGTTACGTTTTCACCTGTGTTGGTTTGTTAGTTTATGAAACGTTATGCACAGATTTGGATAAAGTTTTTTTTTCCTAGAGCGTGGTGTGGTACAAGTAACAAACCAATCAATTTTGGAGGTGATCCATACATGGAATCATGTTGAAAAAACTTTCCGAAATCCTGAAAAACGCCAATTTTATAATGCGCACCATGAGACATCCACTAGGGGGAGACATTTCATTATAACTATGCCAAGTTATAATAATTCATTGGTGCCTGGCGGAGGTACCGTGCACTCTGTGAGTGCCTCCAGTTGCACACACTATCTAATTAGGGTGGTGTGGAGGCTGCCGTCCATCTCAGCCGACTGTCGGCGAGGGCGAGGTACACCCTGAACAGCTTGCCAGGACGTCGCAGGGCCAACACACACACACACACACACACAACCGTCCACACTCACACCTAGGGGCCGATTTGGAACCGACAATCAGCCTACAGTGCATGTTTTTGGACTGTAGGAGGAAACCGGAGCACCCGGAGGAAATCCGGGCACGGGGAGTACATGCAAACTCCACTCAGAAACCCGGGAATCGAACCCAGGACCTTCTTGCTGTGAGGCGAATGTGCTAACCACTGCGCCACCGTGCCGCCCTTTACTTTAGTTCTACGGTCTCTTGGTAACCACCAGCACTTTTGTCCTGTCTAATTAACACTAAAGGACGCAACAGTACGGGTGTGAAAATGCCCTCAAGTGCGTATAAACATAAGGTGACTGATAGAAAGCACCGAAACTGGACACTCCTTCCATAAATGATAATTAATAATAATGAATTACCTGAGCTCCAGATTTTCCTGCCATTCCCTGAGGACCGGGAGCCCCTGCCTCCCCCTTTGCACCCGGTTCCCCTGGTTCTCCCTTGGCACCAGGCTGACCATCAGGACCCTGGCAAAAAAAAAAAAAAGAACAGCCCTAATAAAATGAAAAAGAAACAGAATTATATGTAACATATAAACAAAAAGTGTATATATTTACCTGAGTACCGGCAAATCCAATTGGGCCAGGAGGACCGGGCTGACCAGGAGACCCCTGAAACACAAAACAATCCCATTATACTGCATGACCTGCGTAAAATTTTATATTCGGTAGAGTGTTTCCTCCGGATCTGCAAATGATGCTGCACTCACAGGCGCTGCTCTAGATCCCGGTGGTCCAGCACGGCCTCTGGGTCCGGAATCTCCCTGAAAACAAATCGATCCATAAGTAAAAATACAGAGTATACGTTTGGAGACATCTTTAAATGACAAGTAAAATAGGGTAAATAAAGAATACCTTTTCTCCAGGTGCTCCTGCTGGTCCAGTAGGTCCAGTGGGTCCAGGAAGACCCTACAAAAATTGTGTTATAAGTGACACTAGGACCACTCACTATATCGATTTTAGTTTAGCATATACACAGGAATGGAGCAATCTGATTGGTTCACTGTCTCGTGATTAAACACTACTTATTAACTGAGTGTGAGGTCTGTACAGAGAAATCTCAGCCCGAGGTCTTCAGTACAGTCCGAGCCAAAGGTGAGGGGTGTGATTTCTCTGTACAGACTAAACAAATAAGGTTAATAAGTATTTTATTACATGGCAATTTAAAATGGCGGTCCAACAGGCAGCGAGTACCTCGGGGCAGTTTGTGAACTCTTTAAGAATATGCTGAACGCTTCTCTGGGAGCTGATAAAGATCATAGTGTGCAGTGCAGCTAGCTAGGCTAACTATGTTCCGGGCCTCAACCAATCAGACTGCGCATACTGTTTTTCTTATGTTTCTGTGTTGTATATCCCAACATTTTATTTGTTTACCTCGGGCTTAGTGGATACCACGGAATAGTCGCTTCAATGTTCAGTATCAGGGACTATTAAGCAATATCCGCCTCGCCTACGGCAAACAATCGTTATATAATCTACACAAGAATGGCGTGATCTGATTGTTTCACTATTTTGAGATAACAGACAGTATTATTCATTCAAGAGATTTTCTCATTTCTGATTGGTGGAAAGCCATCAACTAATAATCATTGCCATGGGATATGTTAGTTTATTATTGCACAACTGACACGTGCCTCATTTGATAACTGCTTATTATCCACCTCTCAAACTCAGGATAATGTTTGAATTAAAATGGCAGACAAAAACACAGTTTGTCACATTTACTGATTCAGAAATACAAAAAATTCAGGATGTCGTCGTCCCAAAAAAGTGCGAATAAAGCTACGGAATTCTGCCTTCACGTTTTTCAAGGTAAAATATCCCTTTATTCAAAGTTTCTAAAGATGCTGTAATGGAGTGTCTCACTTTAAAATGCAAAGATGAACCATAAAAATATCATAATAATATTTTCTTATGTTCCCATGTGTGGTATATACTAAAACAATTATTCACCTCAAGCTCAGTGGACATTAATTATTTATTGAATATTATTATTATTATAATTACTATTACTTACCCGAGCACCGTCATTGCCTGCGGCTCCCTCAGCTCCTCTCTCACCTACAGAACCCTGAAAAAATAAGAAAATAAAATGACGACATCAGCACATTTCCATTCCCTTTCTTTGACATCCGACATTGAAAATATAAAAAATTTTACAAAAGAAGCTGACATTTTAATTACCCTCGTGCTAATCTGTTGTCCTTAATTATGCACTCTCACTCTAAAAACATACTCACGTCTTTATTTCTGTCTGGACGCTCACCCTAGTCAACTTTTCCTCCAGGCTTTATTTAGTTATTCATTTTTCAATTCAACCGAACCCTGAATCACACTTACGTGGTCTCCTTTTGGTCCACCAGAACCAGGTGTCCCTCTCTCCCCCGGCATTCCCTGAATACCAGCTGGGCCTGGTTCTCCACCTTTCCCTGCAGGTCCTGAACTACCCTTTAGGGTGCAACAAATATGTACAAATCAGTGTCGTACATTATTCCTGTTCTGTACTGAAATTATATTCATTAATATCTAAATTTCTTTTCATAGACTTTTAGCTATGAAATGACTCTTTTAGACTACCTTAGGTCCATCAGGTCCTGGTGACCCGGGACTGCCTTTAAACCCATGAAGGCCGTTAGGTCCTAGCTGTCCTCTCTCTCCGGGGCTTCCACGCTCACCCTTAAGGACAAAATGATGAATACTTGGTAAAACTATAAAGTATTAATTCTTAAAATATAGTAAACTTGGCATGAGCTCACTCTTGGCCCAGTCTGACCAGCAGAACCTTCTTCACCCATGACTCCCTAAAAAAACAAGCAAGTAAAAAAAATATATAGAAATATATAATTTATAGGCAAATATTTGATTTTAGCTGGACAGGACAGGAGAAAAATTTTATAAACAATTTTACACTCACCTCAAGACCTGGTTTTCCTGGCTCTCCAGGCGGACCAGCAGATCCAGGTAGTCCCTAAGAAGTGAACATTTAACATCAGATCAATTTAACTCAAGTTATTTTAAATTAGTAGACCAACAACACTCTAAAATAGCTAGTCAATGGTCTTTAAAAAAATGTACCCCAAAATACAACTACGCAGTATACGATTACAGTGTACTGCGATGCAAAAATTTAACCATTTACATCACGGAAATGTGCAATAAATCAGCATTTGGTCTGTACATCCCACAGAGTAAATATAGGAGCATATCTGTGAGATCATGTGTATTTGTTAAGTGACCCCTTCCCCAATTACCAGTACCCAACCATGTTATAGCAGTTATAAATAGCTCTTCAGTAGCTTCCCAACAACAACACCCATTGTTATCTACAGTACAGTGCTTTAGAAAAAGTTCACGGCAGACAGGCATTTTAGCCTACTTGGAGCTCTATTTAAGAGATCAGTAAATGTTCGTCATAAAGCAGTTACTTGTTACACACCTGAAAGCCTATCAGACCAGGAGGACCTTGCTCGCCTCTTTTTCCTGCTGGACCCTGAAATCATAAGAGCACATATTTAAATCTGCTAGCCAAGTGTATATAAATATATTTAAAATATATTTTAAATATATTTTAAAAGCCCCTGATACTTCATAATGTCATGAAATGACACTAACTGGTGGTCCAGCAGGGCCTGCAGGTCCCTCCTCGCCATCTTTCCCATTGCGACCCTATGAGATGAAATCACATCCTTTCCATGACACTGATATTAAACATAACTTTTTATATTTTCTACTCGTTCTAGTCGATCTGCGAGAATGCATACTCTTTGTCCTGACACTCCTGGTGTTCCAGCTTCTCCTGCTTTTCCTGCATCGCCCTGGATGTCAAAGAAAAACAGTGAACCTTCATTACCACATGGCTTGAGAAGGGGTGGTATAGTTTAATTTATCAGATCATAATAATTAAAAGTAATGACTGATTACACTGAAGCCTTTCGGGCCTGGCAGACCCATGGATCCTGGTGGGCCTCTGCCGCCATTTGATCCAGCAGGTCCAGGACCACCGTCATCTCCTGGGGTTCCCTGTGGGGAACAGTCAAAGAAGTTTATAATACAAAACAACGAAACACTTTCTTCATTTATATATATTATAATATTCATAGTACAGGGACAGCACTTGTTAAGGTGGTAAATTGGGCTACTGCTGGCCTCTGATCAGGGCTGTGTTTCCTTGCATGTGTTACTTGACCTTAGTGTAATGTGTTTTGCAGTAAAAAAGGATTGATATATACAGATTTTTAAAATAACCACCAAGAAGTTAGTTTGGAAACTTAGGGAAATTTCCTATGCACATTTTCTAAAAACAATGTGTCCAAATTCTTGAGTATACTGTTCAGTTTGTTGAATATGACGTCATGGTGTTACCTGAGGTCCAATTTTCCCTTCTGGTCCATCAGGTCCAGCAACACCACTCAGACCCTTAAGTGGTAGCAAAAATGTCATGAACTTGTATATGTATCATGCTCTTTCACATAATAAATATCATACAGGACTTCCTTTACCCTAGCTCCTGGAAGACCTGGTTCTCCAGGACGGCCAGGATCACCATCACCACCTTTACCTCCGGAAGTGCCTAAAATGCCACGCTCACCTTGAGCACCCTGGTGATGTTGCAATTGCAATTCATTCAGAATTAAAGCAAAAATATGAACAGAAGTAGGACGATGAAATTTTTACAAAATGGGAATTTCGCCTACCTTTTGTCCAGGTAACCCGTCAACACCAGGAAAACCACGACTACCTGGAGCTCCCTGAAATCAGGAAAACAGATCATTTCACTGTAATGACTAAATAAATCACACCTGCTTACAGAAAAGGACTGACCAATCAGAGATCTGTCCTGATTACTTGAACCCACAGGGTTTATGTGAATTCAGAAATATTTTATATACAACATAAGTGATAAACAGAGCATAAACCCCCGTCACACTCAGCCACATTCCCGCTACATCCTTAAAGATTGCATGGACGCAGTAAGAACTTGACCACACCCCCTGAGTCTGAGTGTAATATGAGGAGGAGGGGGTGTCGACTTGTTTCAAGGATGTTACGTAAATCAGATAAACATTTCTCTCACTGTCTCTCCAGGAGGACCGGGCGGTCCCGCAGATCCCGGATCTCCTCTGGCTCCTCGTTTTCCTTCTTCTCCCATCGGACCTATCTCCCCTTGAGCTCCAGGTTGCCCCTGTGACACAGACAAACTTTATCAGAACGGCGACCAAATAATTTGTGAAAATTTACGTGAATTTTAATTGATTAATGTGATGGAGTTATTTAGTTGTTATGAACTCACCACTTCTCCTTTAGCACCAAGATCTCCTTTGAATCCAGGGATACCAGCTTCACCCTATGACCATAAAAATATGGGAACATCATAAGTAGTATCTTGTGCCATAGACCTTGTAAGTACATTTAAATAAGAAAAAAATGTCACTAATAGACCAATTTATCCCAAACTGAGAAAGAAAAGTGGTTACTGTTCTATGGCTCAGATTTCTCAGTTTGATTTTACTAATCCTAATCAGCTATGAACAGCACTACTAGCCACTCGTGCAATGAGTCTATCATTACCAGTTGACCTTTGGCCCCTGCAGGTCCTGTCTTTCCCTGAGGTCCAGGTGGTCCACGTTGACCAATTGTTCCGACCGGACCTTGCACACCAGGTCCGCCCTACATACAAAAAAAAAACCCTCATGACATTGTGAATTACGTTCAGTGCCCTAAATGAAAAAGGATGGCAGCTTTGCAAGAAGAATGGCTCACCGATGGCCCTTTAGATCCAGGAGCACCGTCAATGCCTGCTGGGCCCTGGATACAAACATACAACACTGAGATCAGTAACGCGTATTGTAATGTACACATGTAGATAGAGGCTCATGGGGGTAACACAAAGCACACCTGTTTGCCTTGATGTCCAGGTAACCCCAATCTTCCTGAGTCCCCTCTGGGTCCCTGAGCTCCACTGGTGCCTCGAGGGCCTGTGGGTCCAGCTTCACCCTATAGATGAACAGAAACCCAAAAAAATGATTCCTAATTGCATCAACTGAACATGATGAAACAATTACCGAGATATGGATGGACATGACGATTTAAATCTCTTCTAAGTATATCTTGTAATATTCAGAGATGATTTCAGGAACCTGTTTTTTTTTTCTTGATGTAGAAACACAGAAAATGCCAGACAAGTGGCATATATTTAGCGATTCCAGATATGAGGGAACTATTATAGGGAACTATAAGATAAATCGTCTTTGCTCTGCTATTTAAATTATATTCATAATAAACCGATTTAACAGTTAAAAATTTATAACGCATGTGGTGATTGAGTATAACATGTTTAATAACTGATTTAGGTGAGTTTGTTTACTTAAAAAAATACAAATAAAACAATTAGAATAACCTAAAAAAAAATACAAATAAAATCAATCATGTGCAAACCTTCATGCCTGGAATTCCTGGAAAACCCGGAGCTCCTGGGATTCCAATGGTACCCTGTGAGGAATACAGAAAATAATGAATGAAAATGTGTTAAAGCTGGGGTTGGTAATCTGGAAAGCCAGCAAAATTTGAAGGTCGCGTCTCTTCAGGGCCCCGGCTAAACCCTTCCAAAACCATGGCCCCCTCCACATGTGCTGTCGGGGTGTAAAGCGACCATTTTCATTTCAACCGATATAACAGGTTGTGTATACAGATAAAAATATACCAACCCCAGCTTTATTGTTGCACTTTCATTTATATACTGTGGGTTTATGGGACCTGCATCACTTGACCCACAAAAATGCCAACAGGACCCAAAAAGCTGCCAACTCTAGCTTATATAACAATGGCATCCTTTTTTAGGTAAGGGACAGCATTTTTGACCCACCCCACCCGAACCTGCAATACGTTACTCGGACCCACGCAGGACTACTTTATAAGCTTTTTAAGATTTTTACAACAGACAAAGTCATTTACATACCAGTGGACCTATTTTTCCGGTACCTCCTGGTGCTCCACGTTTTCCCTGCAGAAAAAACCCCCCACAAAATCTTAGTACAATAATATACTGAGCTTAAAAATATCACCTTGTAGTTTTACAGTAACTTGCTAGTAGGCACTTAGTACTTAGTAAATTGCTACAGTGATCATACTGTAATGGTACACTGTACTGTATTTTATATAAAACATAAAACTGTATTTTAAAATATGATATATCTGATGATATATAACCAATCCACGGTTACACTGTGTTTTCTAACTAATGTACTGTATCTTATATTTTTAGCATATTCTAAAAGGGAACAGTGAGATCTGATTGGCTCTTTATCCTGGTATAACAGACATTATTATTCGTCTAAGAGATTTTCATGTTTCTGATTGGTGGAAACCCGTAGAATAATTCTTGGTATTGCATCATTGCCATGGAATAACCGAGTTATTGCGCTGCTGCCATCAGATAAGTTGAATGATTATTGCCCGACTGGCAACATAATAACGTGACTGTCTACTCTGAAAATATTTTGAATGTATACTAAAACAAATATAGATATATAATACCGCAGATCCAGTGGGTCCGCTCCGACCTCGTTCTCCAGGTAATCCAGGTGGACCCTAAAAAAAAAAAATGCAGTTACACTCCATCATTTTACATTATGTATATATTATATATATTTTTTGCAAGATCACGATTGGATTATGGAACATACCTGTGGACCAACAAGCCCCATTGTACCAGGAGAGCCCGATGCACCCTGAAATGAAAACACGTATAGGGTTTAAGAACGCAGAATCCCGTGCCAGGATAAAGGCGTTATAGTTGTGAAACATGTGTCTAACCTTTGCACCTGGAATGCCTCGTTCTCCTGTCCTTCCTTGGAGACCTGGATATCCCTGAAATTATTTTTAAAAAATCTATTTTGTATATGTAAATATTTACTGAAGACCTAAATACTGGTGTTTTTTTCTTTCATTGTGGACTGAAAGTTACATTTATACTGAAATATTTTAAACATTTCAGCGATTAGCAATCATGCTCACCTTTGGACCTTTCAATCCGGGTGGACCTGGTAAACCGGGGAATCCCCGAGTCCCCTTGACGAAGGAAAATATCTCTGTGTTAGAATCATATCGAAGAATTGATTACATAAATAATACACAATACGAAATAAAGAGGTTTACAGGTGATCCCGGGAATCCGTCCTCTCCTGTCTTTCCTGGTTCTCCCGGTTCGCCCTGACGCCAGAGATCGAAGAGGATCAGCATGAATCATTTTAATACTTTAAGTCATCGGACTGTAAATTCATTCAAACAAGCAGACTAGCATACGTACATCTTGGCCAGCTTTTCCAGGAGGACCATCTGGACCCCTCGGTCCATGAGAACCCTGTACCAAAGAAAACAGATCCGTACTACTGTTAAACCACCTTTACAGCTTATTGACCAATCAGACTGGGTCTACTGTCTTAGCCTTGCAATTCATTCATTCATTTTCTAAGCCGCTTAATCTGAATTAGGGTCGCGGGGAGGCTGGAGCCTATCTGTGGGCGAGGGCGGGGTCCGCCAGTCTATTGTAGGGCCAACACACACATACAACCATTCACACTCACACCTAGGGGTGATTTGGAACAGCCAATTAGCCTACTGTGCATGCTTTTGGACTCCGGGAGGAGACCGAAGTTCCCGGAGGAAACCCCCTGCAACCTCCACACAGAAACGCCCGAACCCGAGAATCGAACCCAGGACTTTCTTGCTGTGAGGCGAACGTGCTAACCACTGCGCCACCGTGCCACCCCTACCCTTATAATAAGATATTTTATTCCTAATGAACTAGTCACTGCTTAAAGCATTACAAGATAACATGTAAAGTAACGCTATGCGTATGTGTAGCTTTATTTCTTACCATGACTCCTGGATCACCCACATCCCCAGGGGTGCCCTGTGCTCCCATAGGGCCCTGAAGGACACAAAAAAGCATTAGGAACGTGTTTATGTTGTAGAGACGATATATATATATATATATATTGTTTTTTTAGGTTGCTTATTACTGTTGGACTTACAGGTGGACCCGATGGTCCTGGGTGACCTCTTGGTCCCGCTTGACCCTGATTGAGATCAATTAGTGAATTATCCGGTTATTAATTAACGGGAAAGAGTTTAGTGTTACAGTTAAGGCATAAAGCCCCAAATCTAATGAGATTCAATATTCAAACTGTCTTACAGGTGACCCCGAGACGATTGCTGACATTCCCATTTTCCCATCATGGAAACCTGACGCCATCTGAGATGCAAACTGACTCTGGAAAACAATACATCGGTAGTGATGACCATTAAAAAGGAGAGATCTGAGAACTGGAACAGTGAACGTCTCCGAAAGCCTGTATTTCAGGACTCAGGACTTGTGAATCATTTCCTGTTTATATAAAAAGTAAACTCGAGTTTAAATGTGTGAGCTCTCACACATTCCCTCCACGTCCACGCCCGTCCTGTCTCCTTCACCGAGAAACGCTAAATACTTCTGAACGTGTCGACTTTCCATGCGCTCTAATATGAGCATATTAACAGACCCAAAATTCACAATATACCCGCACAGAGTGACAACAGCACAGCTCATGAGGGGGTTCGGAATGTATTACTCTTCAGGAAACACAACCAAAGTATATCTATTTGATCTGAGCAATCGTTCATTCTGATTGGCTACTCAACAACTAGGATATCAGCTCATAAACCATTAGTAGCTATGTCACTCACTACATGTAAAAAAAACAGGAAGCGGTGGCGACTCTATGCTAAGCTAAACGCTTAGGGTTAGCTTGCTATCCGCTAACCCCACCCGGAGGCCTCTTTTATTCATTATCAAGTTATTTCACGAAAAGCAACAAAATTTGGAGTAAAAGTACCCGATGATAAGAACTTTTTATTCCAATTTCAAAAAAAGTTTTTTTTTCTTCGTCAAATGTGATTTTATCAGCCTGCTATAAGGAACAGGCCTACAGTCCTCAAAGTTACGCCGGTAACCGTGGGGCGGGGCTATCTTAAACAGTGTGTGACTCCATGCCAGGCTAACCGGCTTTTCTCTTAAGTATTTGATGGTACGAATGTGTATATATATATATATATATATATATATATATATATATTTTCTTCTTTGTTTCAAGAATTTGCACTTTATTATTCAGTGAATAATTGAATTTGTATATCCCCTCCCCCATTTTCTCCAATCCACCCACCTGCTAGTTCTCACGCAACAATCACTTCTTCCCATCATACAACAGTGACTGTCTATGGAGAGTCAATGCTATCGTATGAATCCTATGAGAGATGTAAAACCAGTTATTCACATTTTATTCAAACTCCTGCTCATTCTGCATCACGGTGTAATAAAACATATTCAAAGGAAAAACACTATCCGCCCTCTTCTGCATACTAGAGCTGAAAGACGATTACGATTGGTTTGTGTCGCTGTGATCGATGGGGAAACACAGAACACCGTTCATAACCCTAAGAGCACTGGAGGCACTTTTGTCCCTATTTTCTTAACTACGAGTACCTGTGACATCACTGGAAAGGGTGAACGCGGGGCGTGAATCAGGGGCGCCGTCAACATATTTCAAACTAGTGTGTAAGCCGTCTAGAAGTACGAATGCTTCCTCATGAAAAGATTACAAAGATGAAATAATTAAAACACTCACTCCTGGTAATGCAGACTGTCCTTCAGGACCAGGCTTTCCGGGCATTCCTGGCACACCTGGTATCCCATCAAACCCAGGAGGACCTGCCACGCCCTTAGAAAGAGAACATCTATCATCATCATCATCACCATACATGTTTTAAAGTTTCAGTACGATGTAATAAAATATTTTTAGACAAACGGGTTACAATATTGACTGATACACCTACTTTTCTTCCTTTAAAGCCGCGATATCCTGCACGTCCCGCTGGCCCGGGAGCTCCCTGTTAGATATAACACATCATCTATAATTATGACGCGTCGTAATAACAATTTAGGGATTAACAGATCAGTTTAAAATCCCACCATTGGTCCCGGTCGACCAGGAAGTCCCACAATCTGAAAAACAACACGGAGGCACGTCACGTACACGCAGAATAAATACTAAACAATACACCGAATTCACCGACTAAATACTCACATGAGGAATATCTCCTGGTTCTCCTTTTTCACCCTAAAATTTAAAGAGATACATTTACAGAACAATAACTAACCATGAATAAAAATCATTAATTTATATTTATTTGGGTGCATTATACTGTACATAATAATAATAATAATAGTAATAATAATAACAACAACAAATAGCATAAATTAAAGTACACGTGAACGTACCCTGAGTGTCATTACCCCTGAAAAAAATTTAAATAAATAAATTAGTTTAGTTTAGTTAACATGCTCTTTCATTAATATCTTATTACAAATGTTTATTACAATAAAGGAATAATAATAGATTTCATGATGATGATATGACCAGACACAGTATGGTGGTATTGTATTGTACTGTAAAAAGATCCATAATATTATACTGCAGATTAATCCAGGACGCCATGTGAAGTAACAGAGTCTTAATACTATATTAATAATAATGCTATAGTGAATGGTTATAATGCAATAGTGAATGGTTATAATGCAATCGTGAATGGTTATAACGCAATCGTGAATGGTTATAACGCTATAGTGAAATGTTATAACGCTATAGTGAAATGTTATAACGCTATAGTGAAATGTTATAACGCTATAGTGAATGGTTATATAACGCAATAGTGAATGGTTATAACACAATAGTGAAATGTTATAATGCTATAGTGAAATGTTATAACGCTATAGTGAATGGTTATATAACGCAATAGTGAATGGTTATAACACAATAGTGAAA
>JBCNYH010000021.1:1523121-1533586 GCA_039654325.1 Tandanus tandanus
GTGAATGGTTATAACGCTATTGTGAATGGTTATAACGCTATTGTGAATGGTTATAAAGCTATAGTGAATGGTTATAACGCTATAGTGAATGTTTATAATGCTATAGTGAATGGTTATAATGCTATAGTGAATGGTTATAATGCTATAGTGAATGGTTATAATGCTATTGTAAATGGTTATAACGCTATAGTGAATGGTTATAACGCTATTGTGAATGGTTATAACGCTATTGTGAATGGTTATAAAGCTATAGTGAATGGTTATAACGCTATAGTGAAATGTTATAACGCTATAGTGAAATGTTATAACGCAATAGTGAAATGTTATAACGCAATAGTGAATGGTTATATAACGCAATAGTGAATGGTTATAACGCTATAGTGAATGGTTATAACGCTATAGTGAATGGTTACAACGCAACAGTGAATGGTTCTAACGCAACAGTGAATGGTTCTAACGCTATAGTGAATAGTTATAACGCTATTGTGAATGGTTATAACGCTATAGTGAATAGTTATAACGCAATAGTGAATGGTTATAACGCTATAGTGAATGGTTATAACGCTATAGTGAATGGTTATAACGCTATAGTGAATGGTTACAACGCAACAGTGAATGGTTATAACGCTATAGTGAATGGTTACAACGCTATAGTGAATGGTTATAATGCTATAGTGAATGGTTATAATGCAATAGTAAATGGTTATAATGCAATAGTGAATGGTTATAATGCAATAGTGAATGGTTATAACGCTATAGTGAATGGTTATAATGCTATTGTAAATGGTTATAACGCTATAGTGAATGGTTATAACGCTATAGTAAATGGTTATAACGTTATAGTGAATGGTTATAATGCTATTGTAAATGGTTATAATGCTATAGTGAATGGTTATAATGCTACATTAATGTTTCTTATTCTATATAACGATAATTTACACTATGGTATGGACTCCCCTCCTGACATCACCTCTCAGAGGGTTATGTAAAAGATCTGTCACCCTCTAGAGGACGCTGTGAGTACTGCTCACCGATGTGTCCACGAGCGCTGGCGAATCTCTCACACACAGGGCAGCACTCTCCCTCAGGGATGGAGAAATGCTCGCAGCCTTTCAGCTCCTCACAGCGGATGTTCTCGCAGACGATGCTGCCATTGTCGCACACACACAGCCGGCAGGGCTCGGGTTTCCAGATGGCGTTGGGCTCGTGAGTCACATCTCCGTCCTTACAGCCAGGCTGAGTCTCTGGTGCAGCTGATGGGAAGAGGAGCAATGCAGTGAGATTCAGGATTAAAAATAAACTGTGACTTAAAGGGTTTCGAGAACCAAAGCGTTCTTTATTGCTCGGTATTTAGAGTCGGAACCATGGCGTGTAATTACACGAGAATAAACTCTAGGATTGGGATGGAATTGGATGCAGGATTTTAAATACTTTTGGCATGAAATGGTCAAAAATTACATTTTACTTAAATTACATTTATTTAGTAGCTCCTTAAATAACTTTAAAAGCACAGAAAATATAGAAAATTACACAAATTATACATAAAAAAAGAGATTACGTTCGTATTTTCACGGCGGCGTAGTGGTTAGCACGTTCGGCTCACAG
Source organism: Tandanus tandanus (assembly GCA_039654325.1). Classification (NCBI taxonomy): domain Eukaryota; kingdom Metazoa; phylum Chordata; class Actinopteri; order Siluriformes; family Plotosidae; genus Tandanus; species Tandanus tandanus. The sequence continues at coordinate 1,524,727 of JBCNYH010000021.1, forward strand.
TAAAAAAGGTCCTGGGTTCGAGACCCGGACTCGGCGAGGGCGTGTCTGTGTGGAGTTTGCATGTCCTTCCCATGCTTGTGCGGGGTTTCCTCCGGGTACCCCAGTTTCCTCCCACAGTCCAAAGATATGCACATTAGGCTAATTGGCTGTTCTCAGTTGCTTTAAGGTGTGGACTTGAGTGTGAATAATTGTGTGTGTGTTGGCTGTGCAGTGGACCGGCGAGCTGTCCACCTTCACCCAGTGTCGGCTGAGATAGGCTCCAGCCTCCCCGCGACCATAATAGGATTAAGCGGTTCTGCCAAAGAAAAATAATTATAATATATATAACGGTTATATAATGTTTTCACAATAAAAACAAACAAACCCTTAACCCTGAACTGAAATTATATTATTATTATCATTATAATACAATATTTTATTTCATATACATACGTCGATATGCTATAATAATATGGAAATATATATATATATATTTTTTTACTATGTATAAATCAGGGATAATTATTCACATTAAAAATTTATTTATCATTCTGCTTAATCCTAATTAGGGTCGCGGGGAGGCTGGAGCCCACCTCAGCCACTTTTGGTGAGGGCAGGGTAAATTTGATTTAGTGTATTGGGTTTTAAAATCAACTACCATGTGAAAAAACTATTAAAATTACAAAAATGTAAAGAACAAGTCACAAAAATGTAAACCCTAAACCCTGAGCTGAAATATCATCATCGTCGGTAGTGGTAGAATTGGATATTTCCTTCATTATATATTATTCATAAATGCATTATTCTTATTTAATACACTATAATGATATATTTCCTATCTATAACTCGTGCTTTATTATTATTTAATATTTAACTCTTCCTTATTAATGATATCCGAGTGCAGTACCACCCCAAAACCACAAGGGGGCAGTGCTGAGTCAAGTATTCTGACCTGTCTGGAACAACTGACTATTTTTACCACTTCAGCTCTACTTAGTACTTAGTGGTTACATTCAGGATTGTAGATTATGGTACAAATAAAATGTGCCCTATAATTTAAAATATGATCAAATATGATATATTACACACTGTCAGTGTGGCTGATGTTCCTGTAGAGCTCTATAAAGTTCACACCCCCTACAACACAGAGTTAGAACATACTGTATGAAGACAGGTCCACCTGTGTGTGTAGAAGTAATCCAGGTCATTTCATCTTTACGGCCCTCATCCCCCTCTCATTAAAACGGTGCCCGCGTCATCTGCCCCACCCTGTCATTAAGTTCTGCAGCTGCCGGGGCAGCCGCACTGAGACTGGGAGTGAGGCGGTACGGAGAACCACATCAAGGTTTCATCCTGATCTGAGGGAAAAACGAGGCGAGCTGGGGTACAACCAGGACAGACGAAGATTTTTCTCATGAGTGTGTGTGTGAAAAGACTTCTGCAACTTAATGTCCATCTCCTGCATCTGTGGGCGGCACACGTCAGCCTCACAGCAAGAAGGGCCTGGGTTTGATTCCCGGGCTCGGGCGTTTCTCTATGTTCTCCCTGTGCTTGCATGGGTTTCCTCCGGGTACTCCGGTTTCCTCCTACAGTCCAAAAACATGCACAGTAGGCTAAATTGGCTGTTCCAAATCACCCCCTAGATGTGAGAGTGAGTGTGAATGGTTGTACGCGTGTTGCCCTGCAGTGGTCTGGCAAGTTGTTCAGGGTGTACCTCGCCCTCGCCCGGGGTCGGGGTCGGGTGAGAGAGGCTCTATCGTCCTTGCGACCCCAATAGGATTCAGAGGTTCAGCAAATAAATGAGTTTAAAACAACGCGTTAGCTACAGAGTGCTCCAATCAGAGCGTGCAGAGGTCACCTGACCTGCCTCTGTCATGGTTAAAATAACTGTTAATTATCCACCTCCCAAACTCACAGTACACAACGCCATCGTGACCCCAATGGACACCTGTCAGATGCCCAAACAATTGTTGTCTGGTGAGCCGGGCGATGGAGTTCAACCTAGAGGCCGCCCCAAAGACTGTGCAAAGGACGACCTAAAGGTGTTTCGGCTTCGAGAGTAATTGGCACTTAGTGGCGGTGTACAGGAGAGCTGGGCGTTCTGGGATCAGGGATGGCATGGTGTCGTCTGAGAAACACCTCAGGGACAAACGTGAAGCTGCTCATGACAGACGCAATGGTCCAAAAACTACAAAGAAAAATACGCATCATGAACTTTAATGGTTCCAAAAGATGATGTAACGGAGCGCAAGTGAACCCTGTCACGTTTATAAAAAGACCACAATAAATCCCATTATACACACTATAACTATTATTCACCTCAGGCGAGGTGGATATCACTGAAGCCAGACCTAGCGAGCCTTCTTCAACCAGCACTTTCGTCTCCATGTTTGTTCTGCTAGCCTTTCCTTTCCTTTTTAAAAACCTGACCTGGTCAAGAGGTCAAAAATAATAATAATTGTAATTTATTTTTTAGTTTTTGCAAGATTTGCTCAAACCAAAAAAAATTAATGCAAACAAACACCAAATCTGAGAGCAGCCTTACTTTAGTATTTGCGTCATGTTGGCATAACGCTAATCTAAACTTAGCTTTCCGCCGTTTTTTCACCAGATTAAAGTGAGCATGCTCGACAGACTTCTAAATGAAATCCTAAAGCTCCGAGTAATACCAGGTTTTATCGCGGGATAATCAGTAGCGCTGAAACCCTGAAGTGCACTCGAACCACAAAACATCCTGGTGTGTATAATATAATTTACGGGTTTTTATAAAAGCAGGCACAAACAGATGATGACAGCCTGCGTGCGCTTGACGTCTCTTTTTAAACAAGGTAATAATCTGGGTTTGTGATCTTGTGGCTCGTTGCCGAGCTCAGAGAGACGACAGACTCCACGCAGGATTTTACTTTCATGCATCATAATGTCGTCTCTTTCTGGTACTGAGAATCTGAAGCTGCTTTTACAGGCCCCTGCGCCAGACGGCTTGTTCCAGAACAACTTGGCACCAGGGGAGGCACGGTGGCGTAGTGGTTAGCACATCCGCCTCACGGCAAGAAGGTCCTGGGTCCGAGCCCCGGGCTCGGCAATGGCATCTCTCTGTGGAGTTTGCATGTTCTCGCCGTGCTTGTGTGGATTTTCTTCAGGCACTCGCATTTTGTTCGCCTGGTTCGTGAAATCATCGCAAAACGAGGCTCTGACGCAGAATAGTCTCACAACAGTCCGCGGGTGTCGCGAGAAGGTCGCAAAGCTGTTGTTTTGCTCACAAATTATTCGTTTCTCCGTTCACGAGGAAAAGTGAAAGTGTGAGACTTGCTGGCATCCGCCACATTCCGTATATTTTCTCATCATTCGTAATTTCTTCGCGTGAATAAAAAGCGAATGTCTGAGAACAAAAACGTGACTGATTTACGACGGGAGATTCGCTCCTGTTTTCAAACATGCGCAAATCACTCGCAAATTAATGTGATACTTTCGTGCGATACACGTACTTCAGTCTCAAAACATCCGCTTACATGTGGAGTCGCAGAACATCTTGATGCGAATTTCGAAATTCATCAGTTCGCATCAGTTGCATTTCTCTCTCACCTCTAGTGTAATCACCCCCTACTTGGTTGTTCCAAATTGCCCCACGATGGGAGTGTAAATGGCCATGTGAGTGTGTGTTAGCCCTGCGATACACCGGCGTGCACGGAGTCGTGCTGAAATGGGCTCCATCCACCGGCAACTCGCTCCACTTTTCAGGATGCCGCAAGTTGTTCCAGAACATCATCATCCAGGCGCAACCTGTCGTCTGAGGGGCTCCATGTGCGCGGTAGTGACCGTCAGGGTTATTAGGTCCTTTAGTGGGCTTTCGCAGCAGATGGGCGGTTCTTCTCCAGCTGTTTGCTTGCATGTCGTCCCTGCAGCTTCCGGCTCGCCTCTGGTTACAGAATGACCGTGTAAACAGGAAGGCAAGTGGGCACAACTTGCTCCGGGAGCATTATATTATTACATGAGCTCAGAAACATAGGAATATGAAAACTCTAGGCACCTGCTCTGCCTGAACTCAGTCTGGAACATATATGCAAAGGCATTTTGGGGGGAAAAAAAAGTAACTGCAAAGTACCAATTTAGTGGGAGAGCTCGACGTTATTTTGGGGAAAACCACAAAGCCCTCTATTATACGTTCAGCTTAACTTCTGCCTGCTGGCAAGTTTTATTTCTGCCTGAAAGAAAAGCCACACCCTCTGTCTGCATGCAGCGTTTAACATAATTAGTCTCGTGATTCTGAAGTATGCATGATGCACCTCATCTTTCAGACACGGTATGAGGTTCGTTTTTTATTTAGAGCGAACCGCACGCCGTTTATCAGTCAGGGTGGGTCGGTTTACTCAACCACATAATGAACATTTTCCTGTCTTCCTCAGATGGAGCTGATCAGAGAAGAGAAAACAGAGCAGTTTGCTCCAACATCATCACCATCAACCAGGTACAGGAAAATAATCCAGGAAATATCCCGTCCTGCCCAGACGTCGATTCTCCTCCCACCCGGAGGTGTTTTATTTCTCTCACAGCTCGTATCCCACTCCTTATCCACTTATTATACAATCACGTGTAACGCTGAAGGATTCTCTTGACGTTAAAGGGGCGATATGTAAGATTTTAGGCGATCTGTTAGCAGAAATGGAAGAAAGTATGTCATGTAGTATGTTTTCATTAGTCTAAGTCCACAATGACTACACACTGTTGTTTATATTTCCATGGGGCGGATCCTCTTATACAGAGCAGCCATGTTGCTCCGCTACAGTACCCTAGAACCGACAATCCTCCAGAGGGCATGCTTTGTGTTTCGCTTTTATTATATAAATCAAAAAGGAAATGATAAAAGAAATTTTTTTAAATATAGGATCATTCGGGCTCTTAAGGTACGTAACCATCAACCTGGAGATCGAATTCAGGTTGATGCTGCAGTCATCCGCGACCGGGAGTCCATGGGAGCTGATTGGCCGAGCTTTCATGTGAGGGAGGGATGGATGGTATACGCTCCCCTGTCACTCACAACGATCACCAGCCAATCCATGGATGTCTGTGAGCTCATTCGTACAAAAAGGGTCGGATAGCGCTTTCCCTCCGAGTGTGTTAGGCCGCCTCCAAATGCGCATGCACAGCAGTTCGTAAAGAGGCGGGTGACAGCATCGCATGTCACGAAGGGAGCGTGTGCATGATTACTGCCCTTCCTGGTCGGTGGTGGTCGTATGTGATAGGGAGGCAACAGTTACCGGGTGGGAATTGGACACGACTAAAAAGATCAAGGGGGAAAAAAAGGGGGAATTCTTTCTTATTAGTATATACTACATACATGGAAATGATGTAATCTGATCGATCCGCTATCTGTGGATTCAAAAATAATCAACCAACTCATTTCATGTTGTCCGCAAAGAATATGATTATCGTACATTCTTAGCATCGACCGTTACCATGAACTCATTCATCATCCTTCCAGTAGGGGGCGGCAACCTATTTCAAATAAACAGCTAGTCATTCCTGACTCAAGAAAGATCGCATGCTAGCTTGTCGCTGTCAGATAATGCGAGTGAGTGAAGGAAGAGGACACATACCAAAACGAATCATTCTGCCATGCAGATTTCGTGGTCGCCCTTTTAGAACGGATATTCAGAGATTTTTCGGAACCTCGATCACCTTTAAATTTAGTGATGTGGCCCTCAGTGGAAACGAGTTTGTTACCCCTGCTCTAATACATGCTTGGAAAGGAAGAAGTAAGGAGGGAGGGGGGTGGAAGGGGCGTTCTTGGTTGCAATAGCCTGAATCGTACATAATGTACCTTTAACGAGACAACAAAGCGTTTCGTGCTACCAAGGAACCAAAAGTGATTCCGAAAGTGAAAGTGCGTTCTGATGGCAGAGCCTGGGAAGCCCTGGAGTGAATTTGCTAGGAAGTTAATGAGTTATAGAATACGACGCTACAACCTACATCCAGTACGTTCCTTTAAATTCGGATTCACACAGGACGCTATATGATGGGGCGTGTCTCGCTTCTTCGCTCCGGGAGAGAGCGTTAACCAACATTGGCAGCCTGGGAAAACCTGGCATGAAGAAATACAGGCCTGTTAGAAACCCGTCATTCTCCGGAGCCTCAACCTCAAATAAGAATCCGTTCAGAAGGCACCAAAACCACGCTCGCCAGGGGCCCGGTTCGGAAAGCGCTCGGCAGATACGGAAGAGTGTTTCTGCAAATAAACATGTGTTGGAAAAAAAAAAAACCCAGGACCCAGGATTGTCCATCGGGCACTCGTGCTTCATGAAACACCTCAGAATAGTTTGGGAAAACAAACGCACTCCTGTCCCCGGAGGTGCGGCGCTTTACTGAGACCCGGCGGGGTCAGTGTCTCTAATATGAACTGCGCCTTCTTGAGGTCAAAGAGATGCTTCACCTGGGATAGCATCAGTCTCACCCTCTTATCTGATGACATGTCCGCTTGTCTCGACCTGGAACACGTGTTCCCGGGCGAACGCACCTCTGTCGGATGGGAAGCTGAGGTGAATCCAAACACAATATTAGCCCGGAAGCCACAGGTTTACTCAGAACTGCCCTGTTCTCTAAACAAGGTGACAGAAACATAGAAAAATGTGCTGAAGTTCCAAACGGTGATGTTTCAAAGCCATGTTTGTTGAAATTTCCTTCCAGAAGCCCAGACGGTGTGTGTGTGTGGGTGTGTGTGTGGGTGTGTGTGTGTAAACACGAACACATTCAACCACATTAGCGAAAGATGATGAAATGTGTAAACAGCCAGACAGGCCGAGCATGAAGGAATAGAGAGGCTATAAACCTGACGAACAGTAAATCAATGGCTTTAATAGAGAATATAGAAGAAGGTACAACACGAGTTAAGTGTTTAATTACGTTAAAGAGATGTTAAACAGGACGGCGCGGTGGTGCACGGGTTAGCACCGTCGCCTCACAGCGAAAAAGTTCTGGGTTGGAATCTGACGGTCCATCAGGGCCTCTCTGTGTGCGTGTCTCCATTTGTGCGCAGGTTTCCTCAGGGGTTATCCAGTTTTCTCCCAAAGCCCAAAGACATTTACATTAGGTCACCCGGTTACTCGAAATCCCTCATAAGTGTGAATGAGAGTGAACGGTTGTTAGTGTCCGTGTTAGTCCTGCAATAAACGATCGCTGACCCGCCTCTCGCTTGAAATCAACTGGGATTGGCTACAGCTTCCCCCACAATCCGCAACGGACAAGCGGCAGAAAAAAATATATGGATGAGTGAATGGATTATTAATAAATAAATAAATAAATAAATGTTATACACAGATTTGGGAGGCCTGTAAATAAAATCTCCAACTTTATTTAACACACACCCCATTTACGATTCCATTTCTTTTCCTTTCTTTTTTTTCCTAAAGCAAAGACAAATAAGTTCTATTTTAACAAAATCAACACAGAGAAGAACAGCAAACACTTTTCTTAAATGAAACCATTTTCGAGAACCCTGGGCGGGGGGGGGGGGGGTAAGCGTAAAAAAAAGATATTTGGAGGATTTTTTGGGCTCTGTGTTTATTACTCACTCGCTCGCTCATTTGCCAAACCGCGTAATCCTAATATGGTCACGGGGAGACGGGCGGGCGGTTTGGTGTTTCCACCTTGAACATCTTACACTCACACAAACCGTTCACACTCGCACCCAGGGGCAATCTGGAACAGCCAATTAACCCAAAGTGCATGTCTTGGAGGAAACCGGCGTACCCGGAGGAAACCCACGCAAGCACAAAGAGGACATGCACTCCACACAGAGACGTCCTCGCCGAGCCCGAGACTCGAACGTGCGAACCGCTACCCCGCCGTGCCGCCCTCTGGGTCAATCAGCTAGTATTACACCGAATCTTGATTTTTATTCTTCACATCCTCCGAAACCAAAAACCCGAATTAATCGATAAAATAGATTTTTTTTTTGCCGAGCGTTTGTTCCCAATTGCAACAAAAAAAAATATAAAAACACAAATTATAAAAACAGAAGTCTATATAGTAAAATAATAAATAAATAAATACATAAATAAATAATAGGGCATGTTTAATCTATTTTATTTTGAACTTTCTTGTATATAATATCATATAATATAACTTCTTATATAACAATAATAATAATAACAATAATAATAATAATAGTAACAATAGTAATAATAACAATAATAATAATAATAATAATAATTTCCGCTCACCTTTCTTGGCATCCTTGCACGTGACCCACAGCACCTGCTGCGCCAAGAAGAGCGCGAGCCAAAAGCACGTCCTGGGGGCGCGAGCCGTTGCCATGGTTTCGACCCTCACCCCGACACGAGCGTCGGAGAAACTTCAACACGCGCTCCACTCCAGCCGAGAGCGGAGGGTCTGGTCCTCCTTACGGGCCTCACAGCACTTTTCGGGACGTTCTCCGGGAGTCTTCCCCGCTCCGTTCCGTTCAGCCTCCAGCGCGCGCACTGCCAAAACCCAGCGCGTGCATCCAGCGCGAGAGAGAGAGCGCGCGCGAGAGAGAAGGTGCGCGTGCCTCCTCCTCCTCCTCCTCCCTCCCCCCAGCCTCCCACTCAGCCTCTCATCAAGCTAAAGCTAAAATAGCACCAGCGGCTAAGAACATTAAGCTAGCTTACAAATCTGGAGGAAACTGACACTCTAGGATATTTAAAATCACATTACACGGTAAATACTCAATGTTAAAAAAACAGAGACTGTACAAGTTTAATTTAAGAAGTTTTCGTCCAGAAGTATTGGCACCTTTCAAAACAATGGGGGGGGGGGGGGGGGGGGGTTTGGTACAAAACAAACCTCCCAACAGGGGTCTTTTATCCTACCTTACCTTCAAAACCGTTTAGCCTCCCGGGTGCGGGGG
>JBCNYH010000021.1:1534052-1546848 GCA_039654325.1 Tandanus tandanus
GTCTGAGGGTGTTTGCTTGAGGGGTGGAATCCTCCTGGGGGGTCGGGGGGTGGGTGGTGTGGTGGTTGTATAATAAACAAACATGTACACCAGATTACTTGTCTCTCACTCATTCGTCGAACCGCTTACTCTTACTAGGGTCGTGGGGAGGCCGGGGCCTGAACGGCCCGCCAGAGCGTCACAGGGCCAAAACAACACAACCGTTCACACACAACTCGGAACAGCACATTAGCTTGATCTGCACGTTTCAGAGGAAACCGGAATGCCCGGAGGAAACCCACACAAGCACGGGGAGAGCACGCCAACTCCGCACAGAAACACCTGAGCTCGGGACCCAAACCCAGGACCTTCTTACTGTGAGGTGGACATTATAACCACTAACCCACTCTACCGCCCCTACAAATGACTCCAAATTAAATAGAAATACACAAGTACATCTCTCTCTCTCTCTCACACACACACACACACACACACACACACACACACACACACACACACACCTTGACGCTATTTTGCGTAATACAGCTACCTGTTGCATGTGCTTGGGAGGTTAAAGGATGCTAAGGAGCCCAAATTTTAGAGAACCAGAGCAAGTAAAATACTCCAGTAGAGACAATACACACAAGTATGCAACAAATAGTAGGTAAGTGGACTGTTAACATTTAGCTGAATGCCCTTCTTGTTCGAATACTTAATTTAAAACTTGGCTGCCTCTTCCAGAAGGCTCTAGTTGGCTGTATATGAATCTTTTTTACACACACACACACACACACACACACACACACACACACACAAAGGGAAAAAATGCAAACAAATGCTTTTTTGGGGAATGAATGCTTTGTACCATTTTAGTCTCCTGGTTTAAACTGTCGAAAGCTTGTGGTCTGAATTACAGCCCTCAAAAACAAACCTAACAATAAAACACAACGTGCGATGCTACTGCATGGAAGATCATCCAGAATTCGCGACGGTTTTAGACATGACACAGCCCGTGTGTTGTAATTCTTTCAGGGGGTGGCGGAAATTTTGAGACCAGGTCTTCGAAACTACTGAAAAAAGTTGAAGGTCAATAAATTATACAGTTCATTATACAAATAATAATAATATTCTATATATATATATACACATACAGTAAACTAAACATATTATGGGTGGTGCAGCGGTTAGCACGTTCGCCTCACAGAAAGAAAGGTCCCGGGTTCGATTCCTGGGCTTGGGGTGTTTCTGTGTGGAGTTTGCGTGTTCTTACTGTGCTTGCATGGGTTTCCTCCTGGTACTCCAGTTTCCTCCCACAGTCCAAAAATATGCACATTAGGCTAGTTCCAAATCACCCCTAGGTGTGAGAGTGAGTGTGAATGGTTGTACGTGTTTTGGCCCTGTGATGGTCTGGTGAGCTGTTCAGGGTGTACCCTGCCTTCACCCAGAGTCGGCTGAAATGGGCGCCAGCCTCCCTGCGACCTTAATTAGGATTAAGAGGCTCAGAAAATGAATGAATGAATGAATGAATAAACATATTATACACAAAAAACCTCACTTCCCCATTTGCCAAACCGCTTACTCCTAGTAGGGTCGCGGGGAGGATGAAGCCTATCTCAGCCGGCATTGGGCGATGGCAGGGTTCACCCTAAACAGCTCGCCACTGCATCACAGGGCAACACACACAACCATTCACACTCGTATACACACGTAGAGGCGATTTGGAACAGCCAATTAGCCGAGCGTGCATGTCTTTGGACTATGGGGGGAACCCGGAGTAGTTAAACCCACATAAGTTCAGAGTGCATGCAAACGGCACACAGAAATGACCCCTCGAGCCACGAGTCTTCAGAAATCACCTCCAAGAGTGTATTAGTCGATGACGGCCAACATCTGGTCTTTAAAACATGACGAATAAAAACTGTATTGAAGGAAGTTTTGTGTGTGAAAATAATAATTTGATTCTCTTTAATGATTTTTTTTCCCATTTACCCTTGAAATGTGGGCGGTTTTATTGGGTCACCCTGAATTTTTGTGACATGAATAAAGCAAAAATAGACAAAACACCACCCTCACGTCTCTTAAGCCGCTTAGTAACCTGACCCTTATTTTCTAGTGATTTCCTCTTGGAGTTCAATATGCTGTTTTTGGTGTATTTGCCTTAATGCCTCGAGATGCCAAAACCAGCTGTGCGTGAGGGTGATAAAGGATGTAGGATATATCAACCGGCATCCGGAGATCAGGCCGCAGACGGACTGAAGGAGGGTACGCGACTGGAAGAGGAGAAAAACAGCTGTGATGTCCAGAGTATTCAGGGGCTCAGTGGGTTCTGGACTCACATCAGAGAAATCCCTGCTCAAATCATCCATGAGTCGTTAGTTACGCTGTTTTCTTTCTAACTCACTGCAGGGTCTCCAACTGTCACTACTGCAGTTTTTATTATTTCATTAAAAAAATGGTTTTTTTTAATGAAATAATAAACTTTTGCACTCCTTAAATTGTACTTGGTGTCAAAACACCATTAGATATTCTTAGTACCAGTTATATTTTTCTCCTACTTCGTGATGACGAACAGAAACGAAGGTCGAGTTTACAGAAGACGTGGTAACTGCCACAGGTTTCTCGAATCTGATTGGTCAGACAAGCGATTACTTTTCCCATTAACCTAAAGGTGCATTAGTAAATTTTTTCAGTCTGTAACGTTTAAGTACAAACATGGGTTTAACATTTAATTTTTTTTACTTCTTTTAAACCCTTCCACATTCCCGCCCATCTTCTTCAGAAGCTCCGCCCCCATGATTTACAGCGATCCATACAATCACATGTCTATAAAATGACCGACATGAGGCCCATCCAAACACAAACAAGCATTCCTGACATGAAATCAGTTTTCCAAATGTCTTTTCTCAACCACTTGACATAATTAAAAAAGGTAAAGTCTGTTGGGCTTTTACACCCGACCCTCGTGGCTCATCAGAGCCGGAGCTTATCCCCGGTTTAGCGTGAAGGAACTAGGAGTACAACTCCTCCTGGATGGGATGCTAGTTCATCACAGGTTACCTTCCTGGTATTTTTACTGGTACCCATTTATACTGCTGGCTGGACAGAGGTTAAGACCTTGCCCAGAGGGTTTTAGCGAGGTGGGGGTCTAACGGGGATTCGAACCCACAACCTCTTGATCATAAACCCAGCATCCTAACCACTACACCATCGGCCCCACCTGATATAATTAAGCCACATCAGAGGAATCCCGACTCAAAGCATCCATGAGTCGGCGTTACTCACGCTAACTAACCTACGCTAATTTTTAAAATCTGATGTGGCACCTTTAAAGGCAGCCAACCCTAACATTTACGGCGTTTATCATTTTTATACAACTGAGGGTTAAGGGCCACACAACAGTGGTAGCATGGTGGTACAGGGGATTGAGCCACCGACCTTTGGCTCAGTAACCCAGAACCTTACCAACTGAGGTGAGTTCCGAACCCACTGAGCCACTGCCGCCGCCACAACTACCAGTACCACCAAGTTGCCACTGTTGGGCCCTTGAGCAAGGCCCCTAACCCTCACCAGCTAAAAGAGCAATACAGCTGCTGAGAAAAGGATTGAGAAACTAATTGGCACCATGGAGCTCCATAACATTTAAGGTAACTCTAAACGTTAAATAAAAGTATGACACCTCGTACAGAACTTCCTAAAGTGTTGTTTTTTTTTGCCACTGTGTGATTCATTCATTCATTCATTTTGTAAGCCGCTTAATCCTAATTACTGTCGCGCGGGGAGGCTGGTGCCCATCTCAGCCGACTCTGGGTGAAGGCGGGGTACACCCTGAACAACTCGCCAGGCCATCACACACACAACCATTCACACGCACACATAGGGGCAATTTGGAACAGCCAATCAGCCTAGTGTGCTTGTTTTTGGACTATGGGAGGAAACCGGAGTACCCAGAAGAAACCTGCACAAGCATGGGGAGAGCATGCAAACTCCACCCAGAAACATCACGAGCCTGGGAATCGAACCAAGGACATTCTAGCTGTGAGGCGGACGTGCTAACCACTGTGCCACCGCGCCGTTTTTGGACGATCCTTCCTACCTTATCATCGGTGACGGCCCAGCGACCGGGTCGGATAATCCATATGATGGAATGTAAACGCAGCTCCCTCCGTATCATCCCTACATTCCTTTTAAATGCAACATTTAGCTGAGCTCAGACTGTTATAACATAACCTGTAGTTATTTTCAGCATAGTCTCCACACACCACTTATTCTAAAAAGTAGGCTATCAGGCGTTATTAGAACCTGCGGCTATTTTAGTTGGACTTGACCCCTTCCAAAAAAAGGTACAATCTTTCTCTGATCTCGCTTTCTAAATAGTTCCTGTGCAACATTGGTCAGGAACAAACCAAACTTTCCAATCCCACAATCCCCTCTTCACCCTCCCAGTTGTTGAGGGTACTAAATTAGGTAATTTGCTCCGGGTTAGCTAGCTAGCAGGGCACACACACACACACACACACACACACACACCTATTTACTTTCTGTTATCGTCACTGCCGCCCGACTAACACTCTGACCTCAGGGATGTTCCAGGCGCGCACCACAATGAAGCAGTGTGAACTCTGCTTGTTTTCCATACAGACACCGCTTTGTGAGAGCGCACTTACTGAGACACACACACACACACACACACACACACACGCGCTTTGCAAAATGTTCCTCAAACAGGATCTGACTTTACTTTTCTCCACCCAGTAGTGAAATTACAGGGAGAACCACATGAGGTCATGTGTGAGCCACTTATTCCATAAATAGGGGATCTTCACATTTTAAAGAATGGAGTGTTGTTAGAAAGGACCAGCACACCGCGGTGGCTTTACGGCGTAGCCATTCATCTACATTTACAAGATCTATAATTACTCTCTAGGGCTATCCTATATAAAATTATTTACACCGTACGCCGTGGGGGGGTTGTTTCCATGTATAAATGCAACTGAAGAAGGTGAACGTTTCCGCCTCAGCTCCGAACTCTGAAGTCCTGGAAGTATATTTGGTGGATGGCAGGATATTATCATTTCCTGAGTGCACGTACTCATTCCTTTAACAGGCTGGAGATCTTGTAGGTACCATTTCGCTGAAGTAAAGAGCAGAAGAGCAGATGTTCCAGATGATATTCCTGCAGGGGAAGGGGTCTGTTTCATCGTTGTTATTATTTCTCTTCAGCCATGAAGTGCTTTTGTACATGCTACATAATGAATAATTATTCACCTCAGGCGAGGTGGATATGACTGAATAGTCTCTGAGAAGGAATATTGATCACCATATAACGCTATTCAACGATATCCACCTCGGATGAGGTGAATAACTGTTTTAGTATATACTACACATTATCATAAGAAAAAAACAAACTAAAATTTTATGGTTAATTTTTACATTTTAAAGCACTACAGATTTTTTTTTTCCCCGGGGGGTGGGTGGGGGTTGATGTTTGTTTTGAATTTTTTCCCATTTTTCTCCCCTAATTTTACTCGTATCCAGTTCCCAGCCATCAAATGGTGCCTCCTTAATACTTACCACCACCACCAACCAGGGAGTGGCGTAAGCATGCCCCCCTCCGTGACACGTAATGCTACCACATTACCACTGCCGCATGTATTTAAGCGTAGCCTAACACATTCGGAGGGAAGGCACTATCCGCCCCTTTGTACAAATGAGCTCACAGACATCCCATCCCTCCAGGTACTCCGGTTTCCTCCCACAGTCCAACTGTGGGCTAACTGGCTCTTCCAAATTACCTGGAACCTATCTCAGCCAACACTGGGAGAAGGTGGGGTACACCCTGAACAGCTCACCAGACTATCTCATGGCCAGCAGACACACACATGCATTTACACATACACACTCACACCTAGGGGCAATTTGGAACAGCCAGTTAGCCTTAAGTGCATGTCTTTGGACTGTAGGAGGAAACCGGAGTACCCTGAGGAAACCCACACAAGCACAGGGAGAACATGCAGACTCCACACAGAAGAGTTAAAATGACACGAACTCCTTGTATTAAGACGTATTTAATGCAGTTATGATGCAGTCTAAAGCTGACACCGAGGGACAGGGACGAACGCAGTGTATTCCACAGGACAGGCTTATCAGCTTTCTCTGCCCTATTCATTATTCATCACTTGGACCCGAGCGGTCATTGTACAGGTACGTTCTCTTTCTCTTCCTGGAAGCAAACATGCCATACATATCAATACCAACGACACCATTTAATGCTGTAAAGCTCACAGAGGCGACGGACGGTGCCTGGATTCGACGTGTCGAGTCATGAGGTTTCAGGATGTTCGCAGCAGCCACTAAGAACTTTGTGAAGCAAGTGGGGGACACCGGAAGGCTGATTCCCGTCCCCAGCCTCAGCGAGGCCGACCGATATCAACCTCTCAGCCTGGTGACCAGGAAGAAACGGAGGCACTTCTGGAAGAAGAACAAATACGCCTCGACTCCGTTCTCGCTCAAGGACATACTCATCGGAGAAAAGGAGATCATTGCAGGTGAGGGTCCGGACGAAGGCGAAGTGAGGGATTAAAGGCAATTCGGGTTTTCTGATACCAGGAAATACTGTGAGACGAGGATTGTCAGGATTTATCGATTTATTTATTAACAAAAAAAGGCACGAGCTGATCTCAAAACATGTACACAGGAAATTCGAAAATTTGTCAAGGTGTAGCGGTTAGCACGTCCGTCTCACAGCAAGAAGGTCGCGGGTTCGAGTCCCAGACCTGGCGAGGGCGTTTCAGTGTGGACATTGCTTGTTGTCCCTGTGCTTGCGTGGGTTTCCTCCAGGTACTCCAGTTTCCTCCTACAATCCAGACAAGCACATTAAGCTAACTGGCTGTACCAAATTGACCCTAGGTGTGTGGGTGTGTGTGTGTGTTGGCCCTGTGATGGACTGGTGAACTGTTCAGGGTGTACCCCGCCTTCGCCCAGTGTTGGCCGAGTGTTGGCTCCGGCCTCCCTGCGACCTTAATAGGATTATGCAGCTCGGCAGATGAGTGAGAGTAAACAGCAAAGTTAAAATGTTTTTGGTTTTGTTGTTAAACTTTAATTCGATGTCACATGTTTTATTAATGGTTTATTAATGGTTTATTACATTACTTCACCCTGACATCCTATATCAGGAGTGTCCTCTTACCAGCTTCTCAACTATGAAGACAAGTCAGACGTGTCTCTAAACGGCCGGCTGGGCAACCATTTGATCCACGAAGTGGGCGTCAATATCAGCGGTTCGGACTCCGTGGCGGTCAAAGCGTCCTTTGGGGTCGTGACCAAGCATGAGGTGGAGGTTCCGAATTTACTACGGGAGCTGAACTCGAGGTAGCGGATATGATGGGGGGGGTTATGTGTGTAAACTTTGGCACTCGATTGTATCTACTGGCTGACGTCTTCTTTCTGTCCAGGAAAGTCGACCTGGATCACTGTCTGATCCGTCAGTCGAAGGACAGTGGGCGGACCGTATTGTGCGTGGTCATGGAGAGCATTCGAACCACGCGGCAGTGTTCTCTCACTGTCCACGCTGGCGTTCATGGGGCTACCATGAGGGTAAACATGTGCACAGTGTATGAATATAGTTAATGGTGTTGAGTAAACAACCCCCCCCCCCACACACACACCTCTCTTACAGTTTCAGATAGACGACATCCATAATCCCAGAGGCCGCGACAAAGCCATTGTAATTCCCGCCCACACCACCATAGCCTTCAGCATATTTGACCTTTACGTGCGACTTGATGGGCGTCTCGGTAAGTAGACAGACGTCTCAGTACATTTTATTCGGTTATACTTACGTTTAAAGAACGTTATTAAAAGTTAGCATGATGTTCTAGTAGCTATAAACAATCATACGTACCGTGTCTCCAACATGTCTTTACTTCATCGGATCAGATATCTGTGTGGCCCCCGAGTCTGTCGGAGGATTTGAGAGAGAGCAGATGCGCGAGCAGCTCGGGGGTTTCATCGGCAGGTTTTCGGTCGGCAGGCTGCGCAGGTTTCTTTCGGGAATCGTTTACGGGAACCCCTTCAGAGCAGGTAAGGTGACGAGAGGCCTTTCACAGCTAATGACAGACAATATGATCCTGCTTACAGCAGTATTCACACACACCCCAATTAGAAATGAGTTCTGATGCATGCAATCGCCATCGGAAGTCACATGACCTGTGTACAAATATACCTGTGTCCATTTAAATACATGTCGCCAGCCCCACATGCTTGAATATCCTATAATTACGTTTCTCTAAGGGTTAATTCTCCCTTCCCTGTCCCAGACGACCGAACGTTCGAGGAGTTCACGCACTCGGACCTGTACATGGACGACGTGGCGGATTACTACGAGAAGGCGGCCAGCATGACCGACCTGTCCACGTCGTACCTACGGGAGGACAAGCACACTCGAGTCAACCTGCTCAACCATAACATCCCGAAAGGCCTGTGCGCTCTGTGCAGCAAGTCCCACCAGCGTCGAGAGACCGTCTACGGCTGCCTCGAGTGCTCCTCTGGCGGGCAGAAGTACGTGCGACTACACGCCGTGCCATGCTTCGACCTATGGCACAAAAGCTTACGGTGAGGACTGCACGAGGTGCTGAAGGATTGAAGAGTGCGGACGCAGATTAGATTTAAATGACATCTCGGATCCGGACACACTTCCATATCTGCTTTCGCACCAGTTTGATTTAAGTTGTGGAACATTTTCAAACGGGGGGTGGGGGGTGACTGAGGGGAAAAAAACCTTCTGGAGAAAAACCCAGAGAGAAATCAGACTCAGAACGGACACCGTCCTCGACAGTGCTCGTCATATTGTTTACACGCCCGTCCGGATCTTTCTCAGATATCACAGCTCCTTTTACACTGCCATGATCACCAGCTGCCGGTGTCTCCGTCACACACGTACGGGTGCGTGAATAATTAAGACATGATGATAAATTACCCAGAGGATCGTGAGAGGGCAGGACAGGACAGGAAGTGGGCGGTCTTATTTCGGGTGAGAACTGGGTCATGTTTTTTTGTTTCCACTCCAAATTCAGGGCAGGATTAAACGGTGAAAGTCCGAACCGTGGGACGGTTCCGAAAGCGAGCAGCAGTGACCTACACAGAACAGCAGAACCTTCCGGCACCAACATGGTGTCAGTGAGGGGGGGTGTACGACACAATATTTAATCGAGATCCATGTATAATCGTAATCAAACTCATTCATTTTCTCAGCCACTTAATCCTAGTCAGGGTCGCGGGGAGGTTGGCGCCCATCTCAGCCGACTCTGGGCGAGGGCGGGGTACACCCTGGACAGCTCGCCAGGCCATCGCAGGGCCAACACACACACACACACACACACACACACACTCACTCTCACACCTAGGGGCGATTTGAAACAACTAATTAACCTAATGTGCATGTCTTTGGACTGTGGGAGGAAACCGGAGCACCCGGAGGAAACCCACACAAGCACAGCGAGAACATGCAAACGCCACATAAATGCCCTCACCGAGCACGGGAATCGAACCCAGGACCTTCTTGCTGTGATGCAGACATGCTAACCGCTACGCCCTTACGTGTGGAAACAAAATAGTGCGACATTTTGTTTCCACGCGAAAAAATTCCATTGAATCAAATTGTGAGATTTGATTGTGTTCTCCACACCGCAAAAGATGACCGTGTGTGCTTGCTTGCCTAATTATTTAATAATTTATTTAATTATTATAAAGCCATGAGCTCGATTTTTGGTCACATGCCCACACAGGCTGCCCAATAAAATGTCGTCGGCGCTGAGTGCACTTGCACAAACATTTCCGGAGCTCCGCTTTCACTCGCAGCCTAAATATTTATATTAGTTATAATTATATATTCAGCTTTTTTCCCCCCACTGTGTTTGTGTCTTGCTTGAATTCTTTGTTAGCTGAAATGGACGCCGTGTGTAGAGTTTAATCCTGGAACTGCATTTCCGGCTCATTCAGGGGAGTTTGTTGTGTATTGTGTCAAAGCTGGTATATCATTAAAATGTACTAATCATCATAAACATACCGATGGCTCCATCATGCTTTACTGACACGAGATCCTGCGTCATGTCCTTCAGGATGTCCAGAGTACCATGAAGGAAACGTGCTAATCAGCTCCACCTGGTGGTGAGATACTGTCAGTACATCTAATATGAACAGGAAATATTTGAATGAGACAGAACATCTAGGCATAAAAGAGGAAAATATCCTTCTGCTTTTACAATTTATTTAAAGAATTAAATACATGCAGGTTAAATTAGAAAAATTATTATTATGCAGGACAGTTTTAAATGAACATGCACTAAGAGGCACTAATGCAGTCCTGCCAGAACAGAAAAAAAAAAAAAAAAAAGTTGTGCACGCTAATATAAATGTATGCAACATCAACTGCATCCCTTTCCTCTGAGCTCTTGTGTTCAAGTCTTCTCCAGCATCCCAAACACTTCCACTGGGGCACAGGTCAGGACTCTGGGGTGCCGATGCATTTGTTAAGTGCTCCCTGAACCACTCTTGCTCTATTTCAGCCCCGGATTTTACACCCATGCAGACAGAGAATCCATTCCTGTGATAGCCTGGTCATTCGGTACATTCAGATCGTCAGCTGACTTCATTTTACTCCCACATTAATGTTGCTGAGCCTCGACCCGACCAACTGAAACAACCCTCAGGTCATAACACTGCCTCTAAAGGTTTGTTTCCCCCTCACCCTGACATGCCCATCGCTCTTGTATAGGGTCAATCTGGACTCATGATCACATGATCTTGATTCTTCCTGCAGACTGAAGCCTTTTAATACGACTGTTCTCACTAAGAAGTGGCTTAAATATGAACACACAGCTGTTGGGTCCCAATCCTGTGCACTGTGTTCATGGAAATGTTCTTATTGTCACTTTTTCGCATAGCCCCGAGTTCTACTCTCCATTTCATTAAGCATCTACATCATCTCCGGTCACATTTCAGCACCGTCTTTGCAGGTGTTTAATGTAGGTGAATAATTTGACCTTCTGTAATGCAGTGAAATCGTTTCCCCAACCTCAGGATACATCTTTCTACATGCATCTCAAAGAAAGGTGAAGCTACTCACTGCATCAGTTGAAACATATGACTTTCTGCACTAATGATTTAATTAATCAAAGGCTCTTGTCTATTAGCTAATTTAAAGGAGACTTAAACCCAAACTTAATAAAAGCATGCATACAGAATATGTCTTTGAACATCAAAACACATTACTGTTATTAAATAAATAAATAAATTTCAGGACTGCCCAAACTGACACGTGACTGACATAGGAGCTGTGAACACAAAAGCCTTTTGCATTTAAGCGCACTGAGCGATATACCACGTGTACACGAATACGAGGAGACGCCTGTTTAATGTAATGTGTAGATGTGACTACTTTCATTTTCTTCAAAAGCTCCACTAGTTCATACCGGATTTGTTAGTTTAATATCTGTATACCGTTATTATTGCCGTTATCTTGCCTTATATGAACTGACCTTTCCTCATCCTATACTCGTGATGTCTCACTCTAGCAAGAGTGAAACGGCCTAAAACTGGCGTCTTTCTAAAACAGGCTAATGCAAACTATCAAAACATATCTTATCACGACTGCAACTTCGAAAACGTAAGCAAAAACCACCTGATGATGAAAATATACTGTACACGTTCTCAGTGTCACAGCAAAATTTTGGAAGGTTGTTTTGGCGAGTGCAAGGACATCGAGAACGTTTCAAGTACATTCATCCTGGATTCCTCTTGGTTAGCTTTGCCTTCGCCTCATAAAGAGGAGATGAGAAGTGGATTACAGAGAAGGAAATGAAAACAAACCCCTAAGGGGGCAAAAACTCCACATTCAGTGCTGTGTTGTAGCAGGCTGTAAATTTCCATCCAAAAAAAAAAAAGAAAGAAAGAAAATAGATAGTTTTCTTTTCAGTACTTTATTCTTTATAAAAATAATTACTAACATTCTGCATGAACAACAAAAAAGCAGCACATATACATACAGTAGTTGAAACACACACACACACACAGGTCAGTTAACACTAATAGTCCAGCTGAAACATGTTGGAAGTGTCAGGTCATAAATTAAAAAAGAAAGAAAGGAGCAAAAAGTAGAATTTTTCCCACTGAGATCGGAAACGTTCCGGATGAAGGCAGGAGAACAGGGAGAGTTCCGCGGTGGTGAGATTCTCCTTCTACCTGCTGTACACGGACTCTGGAAAACATCCAGGCCTTAAACGACGACAATGATTCATTCGGTACGCCTCGTCAGGAAACACACAGGATCTGGATTGGACCCCGGGACATCGCGGGACCCCATCACCCCATCCACACAAACAGATTTACACTGAGAGACAATTTAGCATCTCCAACTCACCTACTGGTTTTATTTTGGTGGGGTGGGAGGCTGTTTTCTCTTACAATACAAGACCAGAAATAAATAGTAATAGTAATAATAATAATAATAATAATAATAATAATAATAATAATAATAGCGCTACTTGTTGCTCCTTTTAAAGGGCGTTCCTTGACCATGCACTGTCACAGAAAAAAATAAAATAAATCATACCCATGTCTGTTTGGCATTCATTTCACATCCAGTTTGGAAAAATAATAATAATAATAATAATACTTGCATTATAAATATAGTATATAATCCAAATCCAATCTATAAAATCAGGCATCACTGTTTATTATACATAGCGCTCTCTCTCTCTCTCTCTCTCTCTCTCACACACACACACACACACACACACACACACACACACACACACACACA
>JBCNYH010000021.1:1580139-1602505 GCA_039654325.1 Tandanus tandanus
AAAGAAAAAGAAAGTTTTGGGGGGGGGGGGTTTTTTGGGGGGTTGAAAAGGTTGGGTTTTTTTTTTTTTTTTTTTTTTTTTTTTTTTTTTAAATGTGTGTGAGACGTAAAAGCTCGGGCTTCGTGCCGAGTAGTTCTGCCTGGAGGTGACGCCGATAGCGGGTCGGGTTGAAGTGGTCTCCGCAGGCTACCGAATCGCGTCCGAAAGGAAACGTTTTCAGAGTGCGGCCCTGTGACGATGTGATGTTCTGTTTTCCATGATTTCTGCGCTTGTTGTTTTGTGCAGCCGTATGCTTTGCACGCCGCCATTTTCCTGGCGACACACAGCTCAGCAATGGCCGATAACGTGTTATCTTAGACTGGTGTCTGCTGCACGCAGCCCAGCCGATAGGACAAAACAACGAATTCGCTTCACGACCAGGGCTGGAGCAGCCAATGAAGAAGGCGACATATCGCTGCGCATGCCTAGTAGTAATAGTGTGGAAGCATTTGCGCGTACTTTGGACTGACGTTGCCTGACTGAACCGCTGATGTCATACGTGATCGTTTTAAAGAGCTAGTAATACAAATTCACCACAGGTCCCCTTTAAAAGATAATGCATTATTTAGGTTTATTAGTTTATCTGGGGGTTTTTGTAAGTGGAGAATAGTACAGGATGAATCCCCTTGCTCTGAAGTGTGTGTGTGTGTGTGTGTGTGTGTGTGTGTGTGTGTGTGTGTGTGCGCGCACGCACGCGAGTGTGGGGATACACGTCATTGTTTGGCAGGTTGCCTGGAATGGCTTTTTTCCACTCAGGCTTCAGAATAATTGGCAACAGATTCTCCATATACAGGCTAGTAAAGGCCTCCAGTACAGCACTGAGGGGGGGGGAACTGTGGTTAGGCCAGCACATACCTCTCACAAGGCGCTTTATTCACTCAGGAAGTCGAACACAGAAAGAGGAAGTTTTCTCTTCTCGTGGTTTTTTTAAAACTTTTTTTTTTTTTTTTAACCCTTCGGATGACTGCGAGAACAAGACACCACTGTGGATATAAATAAATAACTCCAGTGTTGACATAAAGCAGCGCAGTTACCAACCTAGCGGCGTTACGGTTTGTTTAGTTTTTCACGTCAGGAGCGACCGGAGTGCAAGAGCTGGTCGATGGTTTATATCACACACCCGGTAGGTTGGTCATGTGTCTGCGTTCCGCTCTTTCTAGTGCGCCGTGCTAAAAAGAAATCTCTCGTCTCAGACGTGACCCCGTTTCTTTTTTTAGACGGTAGCAGTGATGTCTGTCTGTCCCTTTTTTCTTTCTTTTTTTAATTGCCTGTACGCCATCACAGACGTGCGCCGAGGAGACCCTGGCGAAAGCCGAGGCGGCTCTGCGAGAAAAGGAGGAGCAGTTGGCTTATCTGAGGTTACAGCACGATGCGCTGAGAGCCGAGCTCGCTGCAGTGAAGGAAGGTCTGAGCACCAGTACAGAGAGGGCTGAGAAACTACAGGAGGAGGGGCAGGTGAGTGTGTGTGTGTGTGTGTGTGTGTGTGTGTGTGTGTGTGTGTGTGTGTGTTAAACAGGTGAATGTCAGCATGAGGAATTTCATTGTATTATATCCATGAAACAAGCCTGCGTGAGAACCCCCCCCCCAACTTTGATAATCCTCTTGATGTCCAGACCAAGGACCGTGCTCTGGCGGATCTCGAGGAGCACAACCAGCACCTTCGGGCCGAGCTGCGTGGCCTGCAGGACGATCTAGAAGTGCAAGAGGAGGAGCTGGCCTACCAGCAGAGGGAGCTGGAGGAGTTGCGGCGACGCCACAGCCATCAGGAGCCCGCCGGGCCCCGCGGCTCCAAGCCCGAACATCGCTTCCTGGACGGGCTGTCGCACAACTCCTCTCTGTCTTCTCCAGAGGTGCTGCGGCGGCTCGACTGCAGCGAAGAGCGGCCGTCTCACCTCCACGCGTCTCACCTGTCCGAGCTGAGCGGCCTGCGCAACACGAGCCTGGAGATGACTAGCAAGCCCTCGCCCGTGGAGAGAAACGATCTGAAACGACCACTCGCACTGCCGCCGGAGACTGATCCACCCGGCGGACACTCACCCTCCGCTTCCCCCCGCTCGCTCTCCCTGTCTGAGAACGTCTCCGTGCTCGACTCGCTGGACGCTGACAAGGTTAAAAAAAATTTTAAACGAGCCTGACTTGGGGTCTTGTATTAATACAAGTTTCTCAATCGAATTGTTTTTATTTATTTATTTATTTTAGGTGCAAGACCTGGAGAGTCTGTGTGACGTGACTCCATCTCGGTCTCTGTCTTGTTCTCCGTCTCGCTCTCCCCTCTCTTCTACCTCCCAGGTATCTGCGCCCGAGTTGGCCAGCGATGGATACGGCAGCAGTGAGTGCACGTGCCTGTACTTGTTTGATGCAGATTGTTCATGCAATGCTTGTTTAGGGTTCTGAATAAACACACACACACACACACACACACACACACACACACACACTGTTCTTTACAGACGTGAGCTCCGAGCTGGAAGCCAAACTGCGGCAGGAGCTGGAACACACAGAGCGGCTGGACGCTCATTTTGTGGAATACCTGCGCAGCCGAGACATGGCACCTGCTTCCCGCTCAGACAGCGCAGCCGGCAGCCTGCGTCACACATACGAGCTGCTCTCACCTGAGCTACAGGTATACACATCGAAACCACACCTTACACACACACACACCGCCGGTCTGTACTCTAACACCGTCTGGATGTCCAGGCCATGCTGAACCGCGTGTACCGCGAGAGCTGCAGAGTGCTGTCCCTGTCCCATCGTCCCCCTCCTGCCGGACAGCCTCACCCCGACTCAGAGGAAGCCCCGCCCCCGTCCTGGCAGCAAGAGAGGCGGGCCTTGCAGGAGACGGTGCTGTCACTCCGCGAGCTCCTCTGCAGGATGGCCGAGCGGGAACCCCAGGTCACTGACCCGATCAGACATGAACCTGCTGCAGGTATACTGTCGATGCAAACAACAGTGATTAAAACAGGTGTGTGTGTGTGTGTGTGTAGGTGGATGGTGATGTAGACTGGCGGAAGGAACTGTTGCAGGCCGTACGGAGTGTGTTTGACAGTGAGAGGAAGTGGCTTCATTCACAGCTTCAGGACGTCATGGCAACCACCCATGGCCTTGACTACGCGTCCCTGCTGAAGCACTTGGAGACGCTGCTGCAAAAACAGGTTCTTACAGATGGTTGTTTGCTGTTTCACCTGTTTTTTTTTTTTTTCTCCAGGAAACAACACACACACACACACACCCGATGTGGGGTCCTGCCGTCTTACTCTCTCGCCTAAGCCTGTCTTGCATTCTTCCACATCCTTCTGTCGTAGTCTTGCTGTCTCACACACACACACACACACACACACACACCCCTGTCTCACTCTCATTCCTTTGCCCCTGCTGTCTCTCTTTCTTGCTTCCTCGCCCTACAGCCTGTCTCACTCTCATTCTCTCGCTCCCGCTTTCTTTGCCATGCCACGGCCCTGCCTGTCTCTCCCATTGTCTGTTTTGTGCTTTCTCTCTCTCTCTCTGTCTGTCTGTGTCTCTCTCTCTCTCTCTGTCTGTCTGTCTGTCTGTCTGTCTGTCTGTCTGTCTGTCTGTCTGTCTGTCTCTCTATCTGTCTGTGTCTGTCTGTGTCTGTCTGTCTGTCTCTCTCTGTCTGTGTCTGTCTGTTTGTCTCTCTCTGTCTGTGTGTGTCTGTCTGTCTGTCTGTCTGTCTGTCTGTCTGTCTCTCTCTCTCTCTCTCTCTCTCTCTCTCTCTCTCTCTCTCTCTCTCTCTCTCTCTCTCTCTCTCTCTCTCTGTGTGTGTTAAATCCTGTTCTGTAATCTTCACTTGAGTTGTTCTATGCAGTCGCGGTGTTGCTAAACGTCATAGAGAAGAGACTTGGCGTAGTTAACAATCTCTCGGCTCATTCAGTGAGAACAGGATTGAATCTCTCCCACTCTCAGGAGGAGCAGCAGAGGAGGACTCTGGAGCAGCTGCTGAGCGCAGACCGGAACAGCCTCCTGGCCGAAATCCGCAGTCTGCACGAGCAGCTGCACACTTGCACGCTGCAGAGCCAGGAGCAGCTGCGAGAGCTCCAAGGCTCGCTCAGCGCCGTCCGTGAGGAGGGCGCGCAGACGCAACAGCAGCTGCACAGACAGGGTGAATCATCCTACTTACCATTCCCTTGATTTTTCGGCTTGATTTATACCCGATCACCCACTTCTGGGTATGAGGTCATGTTGTCTCTGTGTGTGTGTGTGTGTGTGTGTGTGTGTGTGTGTGTGTGTGTGTGTGTGTTGGAGCAGTCGGCGAGCTGGAGAGGCAGCTACAGCAGGAGCAAGCGGTGTCTCAGGACCTGCGGCGCTCCCTGGAGGAGGAGCAATCCAGGTCAACGAATCAGCACCGCCGGCTGGAGGCAGAGCAGAAGCTGGGGGTGGAGATGAGGGTGGAGCTGGAGGAGCGTGTTCAGCAGCTCCTGGCATCCAGTAAAACTCAAGAGGAACTACAGGCTCAGATCCACAAGCTACGGTAACTACGGTGACGCGCTCCTGTAGCATGACATTTGGACAGGCGGCCGTGTATAGAATTAATTAATAAAACTGCGTTTCCTTTAGGCTGAAGCTGGAGAGTGAGGAGGAGGAGCATCGGGCTTGTGTGGAGGCTGTGGAGAGGGAGCAGGCGAGAGTGAAGCAGCTCCAGGAGGAGCTCCACCATGAGAGACTCCGCAGTAAACACACGCAAGAGGAGCATGCACACACTCAAGAGGTGCGCGTAGCTCGGGTTTGATCTTCTATTGCAGTCTGTAACGCGGTGTTTAGATTGGTTGTGATGTAAGAGGAATAAAACGCTTGTATCGTGCAGCGGTTTAACATTTGTAACATGTCGTTGCCCCTGCAGTCTCTCCGTGCCTCCCTGAGCGAGAGCGCGGCTCGTCTGAGCGAGCTGAACTCCGCGCTGGAGCAGGAGCGCGTAGCCGGCAGTAACCTGCGTGCCGAACTACAGATCGAACAGTCGCGCTGCGAAGCCCTGCTGGCCCAGGAGCACGAGCGCACAGAGCTAGCCCTGTCGCGCCTCGACGAGGAGCGATCCCGTGTTGCCGAACTCTCCCGCACGCTCTCGGACCAGGCGCAGGAGCACGCGCGTTGCCTCGAGGAAGAGGTCCGGTCTCAGAAGGCGGCAAGCAACCAAGACAGGAAGTTCATCCAGGAGCTAAGGGCGCAGCTAGAGCAGGAACGATGCCAGGCCGAAGACCTCGTTGCGACGGTGGACCGTCTGCAGGCTCAGGTGCTCGAGGGAAAACGCAGGCAGGAGGAAGCGGCGCAGCAGGAAGCGCAGAGAGGACGGGAGGAAGTGAAGAGGCTGCGGTCTGCTCTGGAGGCCCTGCAGGCGCAGCGGGCGGAAGTGAGTCGCAGCCTGGAGACGGAGAGACAGCGCGCCGCTCAGCTTCAGACAGAACTGGATGACGTGAAGGAGATGATGAGGGAGGTGAAGGAAAAGGAAAGAACGAGGGAGGAGCAAAGGGAAAAGCAGAGGCGGCGCGAGAAACAGGAGGAGGAGGACAAGGAGCGGCGGCAGGAGCGCACCAGAGAGAAACTGGTACAGGACGGAGGAGTTTCATGGATGAATAGAGGTACGATCGCGTGGTTCTGGCGTAAACGCTGCGTGTGTGTTTGTGTGTAGGTGGAGATGGAGGCGCTGCGAGAGCGAGATCAGCAGCAGTTGAGACAGCTGCAGCAGACTCTGGCTGACCTGGAGCAGCAGGAGAAGCGCTTGACGTCTGAACGCCTACACAGGGACCTGCATGTTACTGACAGCACTCACATCTCTCACACACAGGTTACACACACACACACACACACACACACAAATATACCTGTAAAGTTCTAAGCGTCTTTATTCAGGATGATGTCGTCATCTGTATGGATTGGCTGTTCTAGGATTCCCCTTCGTCCTCCGCGTCCCTGCGGGAGCGTGTACTAAAGGAGAATTCGGAGCTGGCGGAGCGTCTCGCGGCTCTGAGTGAAGAGAAGGTCGCCCTCAAACACACCGTCTCCTGTCTGGAGAGAGACCTGCGCAACCTCAAACGCACCGAACAGGTTCTTACATGGTTCTTGGCAGAATGTGGCAGCAGAAATGTCTTTTATATTCCCCCCCCCCCTGGCGACTCGTAGACCAATAAGAACCGGCAGTTTATTGTTGTGAAATCTGATTACGGTTCAGATGTTGATCGGAAAAGTCTGTGCTGTTTTTAAAGGAGACGCCTACGGTGCAGCTCGACCCGTCTGCATTATCGGAGAAACTGGCCTTGCAGAAAGAGAAGGCGGCCCTGCAGGCTGCTCTGCGCAAAGCCGAGGAAGATCTCGTGAAGGCTACAGCCAGGAACGAGAACCGGCCAATCACAGAGCTTCCCAACAATAAGGTATTTCCATGCACAGATCCTGCTTCTGGAGAGCGCTCGGTTTGATGTGGGGTATTGGTGGTGTTGTAATGCACCGGTCGGGTCCCGAGCGTCTTCAGCCGCCTGTCTCCCCATCCCCCTCCCCCCGCCACAGGTTCAGAGACTGTACGAGAAGTACCTGAGGGCGGAGAGCTACCGCAAGTCTCTGGTGTATCAGAAGCGCTACCTGCTGCTGCTGCTCGGTGGGTTCCAGGACTGCGAGCAGGCCACGCTGGCTCTCATCGCACGGATGGGCGCCCAGCCGTCGCTCATCACGCAAGCCTCCCGACCGATCAGCCGCTTCCGGAGCGCCGTTCGAGCGCTCATCGCCATCTCCAGGTAGGAGGCGTTCGGTTTGTCCTGATTGAGGTGCAGAAAGAGAGATGATTCGCTAATTCTTTGACATCTTCCCCGTCAGACTCAAGTTCCTCACCAGGAAGTGGCAGAGGGCCACGAAAAGAAGCTCGATAGGAAACGTGGGCAGTAACAGTGCAGGTGGGAGTCGTGGCTCACAGGTTTTTTCTTTTCCTTCTGCAGCATGACCTGGGGTGTGGTGGGTGTGGTGGGTGTTTGTTTGTTTTTTATTCCAGATGTTTTTTGTACTATATTTTCTCTTCCTTTTGACCCAAGCTGGAAGGATCGAGGTTCTGAAACCCCAGCAGTCGGGAGCCGCGTTCAACTCTCCGCCCACCCGTGACCGCATTCTCACCCAGCGCGCTGCCGTGTCGTCGCTGGCGGCGCCCGTCAAATCTCCTTTTAGACTGCACAACAGGTAAATCCGCATCACCTGCTCGCTTCATCAGCGTTCATCATGTTGATCAGCATGATGATGATGATGATGGTGGTGGTATTTCCTCAGAGGTTACTCCGGCAGCGTCCTGGCCCCCTCTGAGCGCACTCTCACCCCCTCCCAGGAGCAGGAACGCTCTCTCGCAGACTACATTCATCACCTGGAGAGCGTCCAGCAGCGCCTAGGAGCAGTCCGTCCAGGTGGGGACACGGTCACATCACCCACTTCCTGTTTGGGGTGTTAGATGACATTCAGTGCAACTATAAATGGATAGTGTACGTGTTTATTAAATAGATAAACAGGTGTAAGGGGAATTGAACACTCCTGTATGTGTGGAGGTTTCATCCGGGTACTCCGGTTTTCTCCCACAGTCAAAAACATGCACAGTAGGCCAATTGGCTGTTTCAAATTGCCCCCAAGTTTGAGTAGGAATGTTTGTTTGTGTGTGTTGGCCCTGCAATGGCCTGACCGGCTGTACAAGGTGTACCCCACCCTCCCCCAGAGTCGGCTGAGATGGGCACCAGCCTAATTAGGATTAAGCGGCTTAGAAAATGAATGAATGAACATTAACTGTACTATTATATACAAATATTTGTAAAGGGTGAGGTATAATTATAGAAGCTTAATGATCAAAAATGTCCCTTTTCTTAATAGCCAATGAAGTTCATTGAAGGCTGTGGTCAGGTTTAAATATAGAACAATGTCTTGTTTTGCTTCTTTTCCTTTCAGCGGCCTGTATAAAGGTGCCGTCGTCCCCTCGTGGAATTTAAACCACATTATTTGCCCTTTCCTGTATTGTGCGCCCTCTATTGACTTAACAATGCAATTGCAATGCGAAGGTTTTAAAAAATAATCGCGAGTCGTTTTTATTTCCATTCTTCCCATCGCCATGAATCTGTAACACGAGTGATCACAGTATATCGTTGCATCCTTTTGCTAGGAATGAATGTATTTACGGACTGGTAAGAGCTTTGATATTTGACGAGTGTGTGCATCCTGTGAGGTTTGATTACTGCATGTGTATGTAGATGACCTGAGGAAGCGCAGCCTGTTCTATCAGTCTATAATCCCACACTAGCGTAACGAAATCACTAAACTTCCTCTCACTGTTTCAATCCTGAACCTGTGGCTACTTCTGTGGAGTATCTGTGACTGATTACACAAGACGGTTGGACCGGTCGGATGTCTCGCCGCCGGCGCTTTTTCACTGTCTGCCCTCCGTCCTGCAGCCCTCCCAGACGAGCGGCGGCGGAGTCTCACCGATATGATGGGTTTTCGGCAAAAATGGTTGCATGAGAATAGAACCTGGCTGTATTTGAGTTGTTTGTCGCCAGGTTACACGCGGCCTTTAGGTGAGTGACGGGCTCGGCCGGCCCACCCTGCGTGCTCACATCACTAGTTCATCGTCCTGTGTTCTCAGTCACGTTTAACTCTGAAGCTTTTGAACACTCGGGTGTTTAATAAGTGGGAGGGGCTTATAAAGTACGACGAACACTGTATTAACGTAGCGATGCTTTCCCTCCCGCTAGGTTCCCCTGTGGCGTTCTCTTTTCCCAGGAAAACTGACCGATGAACAAACGAGTCATCAGGACGGAGTCAGGGTTCTCTTACCGGTGTGTTTGTGTGTATTCAAGATACTTGGTCATTTTGTAATAAATTATTTTTTACATGCTTTTATATCCAAACCTCAGATTAACCACAAACGACCACCTGAATGTGTTTAAAGGGCCAGCGAGTATTCTTGTTTTTTATTTTCCATCCTTTTTGAAAAGTTTCTCACTGCAGATGTTCTGGAAATCCCTACAGTTGTTTAGTTTTGTGTTTGTAAGACGTTTGCACTGGAGTCTGTACAGAATCACCGTTATACTGCACAACAAAGCATGAAGTCTTTTATATTATTACATGGATTTTATATTCAGCTGTAGCTTTTCTATGTTCAATAAATATTTTATTTCATGTTTGTCTCGTTTCTGAAGAGTGATTTATTTATTTATTTGATATACTATATTCCCGCAAGGGGAAAATTTGGCTCTGCGTTTTAACCCATCCAAAGCGCACACTCGCACGCATACAGGAGCGTTGGGCTGCCCCTTTGCGGTGCCCGGAGAGCAGATGGGGGTTAGGAGTCTTGCTCAAGGATGCTTCAGCCATGAAGGAGGAGGGGAGGCTGGGGGTCCTCTCCCCACTGCTACATTCAACTTAGAAGTTATAACTTATAACTGCATAAGAAATTTTTTAGCAGAGAAACAACCGCTGAGAAAAAATTTACCAAACTGACTGCATCGTTGTCCACTAATTGCAATATAAATGACACCAAAGGCAGGTGGTTTGGCTAAAACGTATTCATCGGGTGGTGTAGGTGTTCGAAAGTCCTGGGTATGACTCCCAGGTTGGGCCAGAGCGTTTCTGTGTGGGGGTTTGCACGTTCTTTCCATGCTTGTATGGGTTTCCTTGGGGTACTCCGGTTTCCCAATATGGTCCAAAAACATGCATATTCGGCTAGTTCCAAATTGCCTGTCTGTGTGTTGGCCCTGTTATGGTTTGGTGAGCTGTTCAGGGTGTACAATGCCATCGCCCAGTGTCGGCTGAGATGGGCTCCAGCCTCTCTGCGACCCTAGTAGGATTAATCAGTCTGGCAAATGAGCGGGTGAGTATTTAAAAGTTTCTTATTAATGGCAGGTGATTTAAAAAATAATAAGTGATGTGACTTTGGTACAGCTGGCAAACATTTTATTTATTCATTCATTAATTTAAAGTCTAATATGGACGTGGGTTAAAAGTCATACCACAGTCAGTCGCTAGAGGGCGTTAAAGGCATTTATCTGTAGATGTGACCTTTTCAATATGGCGGACTAGCTAGCAACAATGCTAATTCCGTGTCGGTTGTTTTTTCCACATTGTGTGTACATAAATGTGTCACCCTGTCATGAAATGTGCTGTAAAAGATTCAAATTTAGTCTTGGATTTTTATAGGAGACCAAAATCCTTTAAGGTAAAGATAAATAAAGCGCTTCAGTCAGAAACTGTGTTCAGTAAAGGCTTTCTTGTACAGAACTACAATAGAATAGTTCGGGTTTTTTTTTTTTTTTTTTTTTTAATTCATAAATATTCAATAAGGATCAATAAAAGAATTTAAACGGTATTAAGCGTGTTTACCTCTGTTTTAGAGGAAATGTAGTCATGAAAAAGACGTTTATATGTCTAACCATAACCCCTTCACCCTCAGAGCCCGGATAGCTCAGTCGGTAGAGCATCAGACTTTTAATCTGAGGGTCCAGGGTTCAAGTCCCTGTTCGGGCGCTTGTCCTTTTCCTGTTTTTTTTATCTGCTTTAGTATGATTTATTTATTTTTTTGTATATTAATTAATACATTTTCATGAACCTTCATCCTGAGGTCCACAATCTGCTCACGAACATCCGTTTACTGTCATACATCTGCGTATAACTTGCTGAACCTCTTACTCCCCCCTAGGGTCGCGGAGGAGCCGGAGCCTATCTCAGCCGACTCTGGGCGAAGGCGGGGTACACCTCGAACAGCTCGCCAGACCATCGCAGGGCAACACACACAACCATTCACACAAATACTTACACCGAGGGGCAATTTGGAACAGCCACTTAGCCTAATATGCATGCCTTTGGACTGTGGGAGGAAACCGGAGTACCCGGAGGAAACCCACACAAGCATGACGACTCCACACAGAAACGTCTAAGGCTGGGACTCGAACCCGGGACCTTCTTGCTATAAATATGAGAGCGAGAGATATCTTTGTTTTAGTATATACTACACAAGAACATTATAAAAAAAAATAAATAAAAAAAAAGAAGCAAACTAACGATTTTTTTTATGGTTTATTTTTTTATATTTATAATTGATGCAGTCATTATTCTGAGTTTGAGGTGGATGATAAACTATTATTTAATGCGGGGAAGTTTGATGTAGAGAATTATTCTAGAATTTTTTATTATTCATATTTTTTTTATATGAATATCTATATGACACATATATGGATATATAATTAATGTATTCATATTATATATATTTTTAAGTAGACAGTCACGTTACTATGTTGCACCTGCCAGTTGTGCAATAATCATTCACCTATGCACTTATCCCATGGAAACGATGCAATACTAAGAATCATTTCAAGGCTTTCCACCAATCAGAAACGAGAAAATCTCTTGAATGAAGAAAAATAATAAAAATATTCAGAGACGACCAATTAGATCGCATCATTCCTGTGGAGTGTATACTAATATATACTGTATATTACACAAGGTGAAAGAAACCACACGAAGACGGTTTGGAATGCACAAATTATTGAACACTTTCTCGTAATGAATTTACAGCTGTACAAATTTACATTATTACAACTCAAGGCCATAAAAGGGGCAAAATAAAAAGATGTACACGTATATATGTATAGCTCTATAAGTTAGTTCAAACTGCAGAAAATGATTCATGTTCAAGCATCAGCTGCATTTCAGAGATATGATGTGATATACAGATATATCTATGATATAATTTACTTAGAGGACAAATGCAGCTTTTCTTTAAACATATCTGTACATTAAGAACAAAACAAAAAGAAACACAAACATTTCTGTGCGTCCATGTTGCTAAAATCACTACGATGTCCACGAGCACCAGTTTCGTCTCTAACCACAAACCCTTGTTTACGTAGACGCCATGGCAGAAAACGAAACGTGTAGGGCACGAAATAAAAAGCGAAAAAAACATCCTTTGGATTTGACGAGACGTTAAAGTGCATTCTCGTGTGTGCAAACCTCGGAGACGGTAAAGGACATGCGGGTCTCGGCGGACGCCTTGTGTGTTGTGCGTTGTGTATTTCGACGGTGACGTTTTAAATCTGCACCTGGCCGTACAAGAAAAGTTCAAATCTCCTGGGGATTGTTAGTCAGGAACATATCAAACCGGATACGCGTTTTAAAAGTGATATTCAGTGGCATAACAAAAAAACAATCAACCCCTCCCCCTCGCCTCCCCTTCCCCTCCCACCTCCCCATTCACCTCGCTTGTATCATCTCCCCAGAGTTGTATTCGACGAGCAAAAGGTAAACTAATAACTTCAAATAATTTACTGCGAGTAATTAAAAACATTGTTCTGTAATTAATTTCCTAACGATCATGATGAATTATTTATCCCCGGATTCATCTCCATGCCATCTCTATATGTACAGCTCATACTGTACAGTGAACGTCAGTGCTGTCAAAAAGGGTGAATTAATACATTTCCATCGCCCAGAGGGGGTTTTCCTTTGATAAACTGAAGAATACCTTCATGATGTCACCTGTGGAAAAAAAAAATAATCCTCAGGCATCAGGAATCTCTGTTTATATATATATATACACACACACACACACACATCGGGTGGGCCAAAAAAAATGGGCCAAACTTTAACGTTCAATAACTTTGAAACCCCTGGCTGTGATCTCATAGAAATGTGCTGGATTTACCGAGCAGACGTTCTTATTACTTCCTGCAAATTTCAGGATAATATCTTAAAAAGATTTGAATGAGAGCCAAAACAAAACTGAGTAATGTCACTTAAACAAGCGGTCAATCGGTCCACCGTTTTCCTTACAAACAGCACGTAGACGTTTTTTTCCAGGAACTCTGAATCCCATCCGTGGTGATCTTTTGCCAGCTCGCTTTTATTCAGTTCCTCCTCGCTGAATTTTTCCGTGCACCCCTCATAGATTTTTTTCACTGAGCAAATTGAACAGTCCACAGGGTTACAGTCTGGACTCTGCGGCAGCCACGCGTCTTTTCTGATACATTCAGGAGCCGGGCGATATTCCCAGACGACACTTGATTGACGGGTGAAACACCTGTTGCCGCACTGCTCCTGACACCCGACATGTTGCGTCATGGCAGACACAGATGTCCCGTACTGTAATACTTGTTTTTGCTCTCATTCAAAGGCTACTTAAGATATTAACTTGATATTTGCAGGAATTACTAAAAACATCTTCTCGGTAAATCCAGTACATTTTTATAAGATTATAGCGAAGGGTTTCACTATTATTGAAGGGAATATTTGGGCCTTTTTTTTGGCCCACCCCATATATATATATACAGCGTATAATTTTTACGTTATGTTTTACCTTATGAACATGTGGTGGTAGTTCGTCTTCAGAACCCTCCTCCGCTACAGGCTCCTCCTCCCAGCCTCCCATCGGCATCCGGGCTGTGCGCTGTCCCCGGGTGCCTCCGTGAGAGAAAAATAAATAAATTACCGTTAACATCTAATTAGTCCGTTATCGTTTCTCAGCAGCTCTGGAAGTGTTTCATTCCTCTTAAACTTCATGCTGTAGAAAAGTACCAAACACTTGACTCCACGCCAGCATGAGACTCGGGATGATTTTAACCTCTAGAGGGCGTTTTGAGGCATTAAAACGGGTCATTTTGTCAATATTAATATCAGCATCAATGGGTTTTTATTACAGTACAGTAACATCATTCAAATTACAGCATTTATTTGAAGGTCAGGGTGTTTTGGGTGCATCCTTCACAACTCGCCAGCCCGTCGCAGGGCCAACACACACACACACACAAAACCATTCGCACTCACACCTAGGGGCAATCTGAAACAGCCCATTAGCCTAATGTGCATGTCTTTGGACTGTAGGAGGAAACCAGAGTACCCAGAAGAAACCCACGCAAGCACGAAGAGAACATGCAAACTCCTTGGAGCTTGGGACTCGAACCCAGGACCTTCTTGCTGTGAGGCGGACGTGCTAACCACTACACCACCGCATCATGGCGGCACCCCATCGTGATCGAGTCATTAGTAAATAACAGACAAACGTGATTTCAAGCTACACTACCGTTAGAAAAAGGGAATCAACTCATTCCGACCAATCAGAATCAAGAGTAGAGTTTCAAAATGAAAAATCACATCAATAAATAAAATCTGTAACTAGTGTTCCTTGTCGTGGTACCTGTAGTTCCTCCGTACTGACTGATGCTGCTCGGGAAAGTGGCCCCCTGCTGGTTGGGAGTGGTGTTGCAGGGGAAAGTGTTGGAGCGGGGAAGGTGGCGAGTCGCGTCCGTGTATTCATGGACGCTGTCGCCGCTCTCGTCGCTCTCCTGCCGGTGCCACGTGTGGCGTGAGATCTCGGCACGGGACTGCTGCTTGTGCATCTGGGTGTAAAAAATAAATAAATAAATAAATAAAGATCAGGCAGAGTGAGTTAAGGAGACAAGTATAGTGCGATGCTTTTAAGCAACGCTCGTCTATCGGCTTCACCTCGTGCATGTACAGGGCGTGAACACTCATTTCTGTGGAGGCGTATTCTGATAGGACCATGCTGGTCATCTGACCTTCCCAAGCGCTGCTACCTGAACTGACAGTGCGGGCATCGGTCCTGGGAGACAGAGAAAGAGAGAGAGAGAGAGAGAGGGAGAGAGAGAGAGAGGCAGCAGCATTATTATTCTTGATGATATTTATTAGGTGAGGACATAATGATAAACACAACAACAAAATATTACTTTCACTTTCTAATAGGTTAATCTAATATTTTTGGTTCAACAGTCTCCCCTGTAACACCACTCCCCACCAGTAGGGGGCAATCCAGGGCGCACACACACACAGTCCAGGGCAGCATCAGTCAGTAGAGGAACTACAGGTACCTCGACAATAAAGCAAGTCACAGTAGGTCAATTTTAAAGTACTGGATTCTGATTGGTCAGATGAATCTCTTTGTACTCCAGCAGCTCTGGCTGTAGCGCATTATCGTGATTTATAAAATCGTGCGTAATTTGATCCAGTTTTGTGTAAGCAGTTTTTTTTTATTCATTTTGGAAGGAGTCTCCATTGTCAATGATTATAAAAGGGTTAAAAAAAGACAACAACAACAACCATGAAAATGACTGAATGCGTACCCGGAGCCTGCCATGGCTCTGCCTGCTGCCACAGCTGGGTGGTCCGGTCGGGGCAGCCTGGCAGACGGGTAGCTGGCCCTCAGGTGCTGGCTGGTGCTGAGGGGGGAGAGGGAGCGCAGCGCCGATGCACCCTCGCTCACTCCCATCGAAAAGTGATTGATGATGGAACCATCTCGACCCAGGTGTAGCGAGGCCAAGGATGGCGGTCCAGCCAGGAGGTTCGCGATGAGACTTCGGGGCTTTAAGGATTGGAGAGTGCACAGGTAAGCCTTGCTTCATGGAAACTATTAAACCGCTACTGAGCAGAAGAGTACTGATACTACAGCTGTATTTTTTTTACCCTGTGCAGCTTGAATTTCTCTATATGGACACCAGAGGGCGCTTTTAAACATGTCTGCTTTAACTTTATATATAAATAAGCCAAATTCTCAGTGTCTCCATACGCACCCACCTCCGACTCAGACTGTATTGAGTGAGCGGATGTGAGATTCTCCGCTGCGTTCCCCTGCTGCCCTCCGGTGGCCTCGCGGTGCACTTTCTCTTTCAGCTGGCTGATAAAATGCGTGCTCTCTCGCGGAGGCTGCCACTGAGGATTAGTGATGGCGAAGTGCATGAGAGACAGCTCGGTCTTCCCGTCCTCCGCCTGCTGGTAGATCGAGGCCTCTGTCTTCCCCGCAGACATCCACTGGAACGGCCGGGTCAGAATAAGTCAAAACAGTCAGTAAAGACTCCATATAAGTGTCGAGATGATGAAGTTTAGGCTTTATTTCTTATAATTGTATAAAACCTTGAACATTAGGTGTGGGGTTAAACTCACAGCGGGATGGCCATGTTGCCGGACGTCCATCTGAGCGAAAGAGCAGGTGTCTCCGACGCCCACCACCTCGACGGTGAAATTGCGGAAGAAGTCGATGATCTCCAGAGATTTGCGGCGCAGGCAGAAGATGAGGATGAAAGGTGTGATGACGGGACTGAGCAGCTCCTCAAGGATGAACACCTTCCATATGGGATGAGGAAGAGGAAAAGGAAGACATGACAGTTTTCATCCTTTAAAAAATACATGTACTTTATTTAAGTTTTAAGGCATTGCTTACTTAAAAAAACAAAGATCACATGACCAGGGTGTGGTTAAACCTCCATGAATGAACTTGTCTACTTGCACGAATAATATTTACGTTTTTACCATGGGGCGGCACGGTGGCGCAGTGGTTAGCACAGCTGCCTCACAGCAAGAAGGTCCCGGGTTCGATTCCCGGGCTCGGGGCGTTTCTGTGTGGAGTTTGCGTGTTCTCCCTGTGGTTGCGTGGGTTTCCTTCGGGTACTCCGGTTTCCTCCCACAGTCCAAAAACATGCACAGTAGGCTAACTGGCTGTTCCAAATCCCCCGAGTGTGAGTGTGAATGGTTGTATGTGGGCGGGCGCCAGCCTCCCCGCAACCCTA
The DNA here is from genome assembly GCA_039654325.1 of Tandanus tandanus. Taxonomy (NCBI): domain Eukaryota; kingdom Metazoa; phylum Chordata; class Actinopteri; order Siluriformes; family Plotosidae; genus Tandanus; species Tandanus tandanus. The sequence goes on from JBCNYH010000021.1 coordinate 1,596,711, forward strand.
ATTAGGATTAAGCGGCTTAGAAAATGAAAAACAATGGAAAAACATGCAAACTCCACATAGAAAGGCCCTGGCCAAGCCCGGGACTCAAACCCAGGACCTTCTTGCTGTGAGGCAGACATGCTAACCACTGTACCACCCGCAACCCTTATAAATATGACATCATTACACAAACATTCTCGTATCGATCATATTATCCGGGACAGGTGTGCATGCCTTACAGCTTTGTACTGGAACACTTGAGCGAACTCGTCTCTGGTCTCGTAGCGGTGGGCGTTGCCTTGCCAGTGATCAGGCATGTAGTGTATGTGAGCGAGAATCACTTTGAGCAGCTGCTCTGGGCAAAACACCATGTGCTTGTCAGGAATAAACGACCTGCAAAGGAACAAACGGAAATATTTTGCAATACTGCAGAGAAGACAGATAAAAAAAATAATAAATCAGGCACTACAGTACATACCTGCAGACTGTAACGCAAACCCCGAGGAGCGTGATGCTGCTGAGAACATGCTCTACAGCCAGCACGTCCTCGTCGTATATGGTCAGAGCGATAAGCACGGCTAATATGGACCCGGCGAAGAAGGCGACGTTCTTGGCCACCACTGTGAGCAGAGGCGACATGAAACAGTTCATGTACTTGGATGACGCCTTGTAGCCTTTGCTGAGGCGAGACATGAGCTCGTGATCAAGCTCGTTGAAGTGGCGTAGGTAGCAGCGGCCGTACAGGGACCAGCAGCGAGCCCCGAGGCTGCCAGGCTCGCGTTTAATGACCTCCGTGTAGCTGAAGAACGCGTACAGGATCTGCCAGATGAGAATGACGGGGCACAGGAGCAGGTTGGCGATGCCAATCCACAGGATCCTGGAGCTCAAGCGGTCGGCCAAGTCCAACCGGTTTCCTCCACGCTTGTACTCGGATTTGAGGCTCCACTCATTCTCAAACAGAGAGCCGGGACCCCAGAAGAAGATCAGCTCGAAGTTGTACTTGAGGCCACGTGTGTAAAAGACGTAATCGCCCATCACGGGTAAACGGAAACGGACCGGCAGCAGGGACTTGTTCACCATCGCCACCATGTAGTTCTTAAAGCGCAGGATGCGGTGGTAGATATCCAGCTCGGTGAGCTCCTTTTTGTGGATGCAGATCTGATGCTCTTTTTGGATCTCAATGATCCGCGCCTGCACCTCTTGCCAGGTGAAATAAGGAAGGTCCACCTGTCAATCAAAAAAAAACAAACCCAAAAACAATTAGCCAGCAGGTTACCGACAGGTTCCCTTCTATGGTGGTCCTGAACACAGCATCGCTGACCAAAACTAACAAACTACAGATGATGTACGGATTTTTGGTCAAGCTGCATCCCACGTTTCCATGCTTGTAAGATTGTTTGACCTGGTTTTCCTCGCACCCAGGCAGCCTTTCAGATTTGCCAACAATCTGACCTTTTCTTTGGGAAAAATGAAGGTTTCAACTACGACCCTCTACTCACCATTGACATTTTGAGAGCGTTGATGTAAAAAGAGCGGATCTCCCAGTAGCAGCAGACATTGTAGATAAATTTGACCAAACGATGGAGCCAGAACACCCCAGATATCACCAGAATAAATATGACCAAGACGTTATCACGGATCCTAAAACGCGGGAACGAGAACGCTTTTTCAGATCAGGTACTAGGCATACATAACCTATGAATGACTACTGAGGCACTAGACTTACCGAGCATGACACACATCCACAGGAAGAAACGCATCAGGGAGAGTCACCTTGGACGAGTCGGTATGATTGACAAACTTGTTGGCGAACAGGATGTCGTAGTCCACGCAGTTGGCCAGGAAAACAGTGAACGTCACCACGAATACTAGTTGCCTGAAATGCAAGCAATGGGCTACATACAGTCATGTGGAAAAACAAGGACATCCCATGGCAAATCTTATAATAAACTTCTGTGGAGAAAATAAGTACAACCTTGACCTCAGAAGCTAGTTTTGCCCCCTTTAGCAGAAATAACTTCTTGTACGTGTTTTGGGTAACTGTTCACCAGTCTCCGATGTTGGCTTGCTAAAAGTTTTGACCGTCCTTCCTTCAGTAGTGAGATATTTGAGGATTTTCAAATCCATGATAAAATTTCAATGGGGTTCAAATATAAGCTTCAACTTGGTCATTCTATACATTTTTAAGCCTTTTTTTAGTGGATTTTTGCGAGTGTGTTTAGGATAGTTTAAACCTTGTTTAACGCTCCACATCTGGATCTAATTCAGCTTTCAACCACATGGCCTCACATCACCTTCAAGCATTCTTTGATATGATGCAGAATTCACAGCTGAAATAATGACTGCAAGGTGACCAGGCCCTGAGGCAGCAAAACAAGCCAAAACCATAAAAATTCCAACATCATGCTTCACAGTTGGTATAAGGTTCTTCTTCTCTTCACATGGCCGTGACCAATCACAGCGTACCCTTGATTTGTCCTCCTGAGCATGTTATTCCTATGGTCTGGTCTTTGCCTATATGTTCACTGGCCAATTGTAGTCTTGCTCTAATGTTCCTTTTGGATAGCATTTTTTCCCCTGGAGAGCCATCAATGCAAAGCAATAGCAAAGACAGCACCAGACCTTGGATCTCAGGTGTTCCAACTGCAGGAGGTTCTAACCAATGGCACCCAAACTGGAACACCTGATTCTAATTTTGTGGACTTGAAGGCATGATATGTGCATGTTATGTGCTTACTTTTCCAATGGGTCTGATCTGATTTTTTGGGTTATTTAAACTATGAAAATGTCAACTTTATGTGTTTATCACCTTTATCTGTAGGCTCTGATTCAAAGAAGGTGAAATGTTTGCTTGTTATCTGTCTTAATAGACAGTATTTGTATATTTCCATATGATGTACGTATTTTTTCACATGAGTGTAAGTGCACCAAGCTACAAAGAAACATGTTCTTGTTGTTACCAAAAGGAAAAGGAAGTGGTGAAACCTTAGAGAATGCACTTTTATGTGCTACGGTAAGCAGGTTACCCTAGTTATACTTACACAAGCTCGAAGATTTCGCCCAGAAGCATACAGGTGAATCCATTCTTCTGATGAAGGTTATAGACGTGACAATAGTTAAAGAAAATCTTTTTTTAATCTTTCGGTAAAGATGACAGCAGACAACAGAAAAGCGTGTTACCACCCTGAAGTTGATTATTATGACATTTAAAAGGAGGATCATTTAGTACTCGGATTGGAAAGGATATTCTTTGGAAAAAGAGGTCTAAGTTTTCGATATGGTGCCAGTGAGCTGAGAAGAAAGACAGAAAAAAAACTTAAAATAAATATTTTAATGAAACTATAAAGGTGGAGAATCACAGTCATATCATGATCATGTTGCTTCCGGGGGGTTTGTCTTACATTTCGAGCCCTCTGGTACATGAACCAAGAGATTCTCCTCTCCCGGAGGGGAGTCACTGTAGGACGCCTCTAGGCGCTGGTACTCTGTATCGAAGTGGGCCATGCTGCCGTCTGCTGCTACACACACCGTTCATGCACCATCTCACCTGTGGGACAGGACAGAAGGGAACAAAAGGGCTTAGCTTAGATTTAGTGATTTGGTACGCTCGTGAAGTTGCCATGGCTTTTAATGCTAGATGCTGAGTAATAATGGGCATCTCTAATCTCATGTTTATGGAAAAGGGCAGGTAGCCTTTTCGTCTGATGGATTTCTGAGCTTGGCTGTGGGATTCGTGTGCATTCATGCAGCGAAAAGAACATTAGGGAGATCAGGCGATAATTTTGAGTGAGGACGCCTGGAGTGCAGTCTGTGTTTCAGTTCATCCCAATAGGGTTAAAGTCAGGTCTTGTCCAGAAGTTCTTCTATTCCAACTTTGGCAAACCATGTGTTCATGGATTGCACTATGCACCCAGGGGAACTGTCCTATTGGAACAGGTTTGGACCTCTTAAATCCAGTACGCCTCGTACGAACGCATCACATAAAATGTGTGTGCACAAATTTTGAGGTAGGACCACATACGGGGGGGTCATAAGGTGCTTTCGGACTGAGCAGTTCTAAGTGAGCTGAACTACAGCCTGAGGAGTTCCCCAGAGAACTAAAAACCACCAAGGCCTTTTTTTTCTGTTTGCATTCACACTTTCAGTAGGAACGCTGAACTGACATCAGCCAGCCGACGGGTGGTGTAGCAACAAAATTTAAATATTTCGATTCGACGTTTCAAAATCCCTTAGAATTTCATCTGTCACGTGTCCATTTGTCTGTTTTTTTTTTAATTCTCAGAGCTCACATAAGAGCTGTTGTTTAAAAATGTTAAAGATGGAGGTTGCCGGGGCTGCACGGGACCACTCACAGCACGTTTACTCCACCCACGGTTCCTTCTGTACTGCGATAGCACCCGCCCTGAAGTAGGAGCAAAACAAGTCCATATAAATGGCGCTATAAGATCTGAAATTGTTCTCAGTTTAAAAAGAGAGCACTCCCTCGGGTACAGTTCAAAGAACTACGGAAAGTTCCTACGGTGAAAAATCGCCAATCACCAGGTTTCCACAAACGTCCAGCCTTATATAGTTAGTTATATAGTTATAGTTAATGATGAGCAATTTGAGGGATAAATGAAATGCATGTCCTTGGAAAAAAAAAAATAGAGAAGAAACCAGAAGTGCCTTTTGGAAGAACTCTTGGTGATTTCATCAACCGAACCGAGTGTCCTGGTGATGAGAAGATCCAAAAACAGGTCCGTAAGAAAGCAGGCTTCCGTGTGTACTCATACCTGACACCTGGGTTTGTTTTGCATAGATATTAGAGATACTGAAGGATTATAAATCTGAAGGAAACCTCCCTTGAGGTATGATCTGTGTGTGAATGTTGTTTTAATGGAATTACAGGAGCTCATTGCGAAACACTGACCAAAGCCAGTGTGAAGCAATCACCCATAATGCCCAGGACACAGTAATATTACTCTTATTGAAGTATAAAGTGTAAAAACGAATGGATCATAAGTCTCCTAGAATGATAAGAATAATATTTCTTATGATAATGAAGTAATCTTACCTCACAATAAGGCTACATGGATGACAGCTGCACTGATTCCCACATATTCTTCTTCAGCCTTTAATACTTCAGCACCTCCTAAGAAGAAAAACAGTATTCATCTTCCACCAGTTTCCTCCAAGAAGATGAATCATATCAGATATTTCTGAATTATTACGACGCCACTGTTTACACCGTCCGCCCCTCTACCCCACTGTAACGCTATGCTAAGCTAACAGATACAGGGCAGGCCTGCTAGCACATAACAGCGCAGGGTAAAACTAACAGCCCAGCGCCGGTTCTTTTACAAACTTACCCCTCTTCCGATAATATAACTCGGCAGCGACTCGTCTCGTAGCCTTTACTAGATATTTTACTTTCTTTTTGAGTCGTGCTTTGGTTTCATTTCTGACAGCCCGACAGAAACGAATCTCGCCCTCTCAGTGATCTCTGACCAATCATTTCCGAGCTCCGCGTGACTGACGCGAGGAGAGCCAATGAAGTTTCGGGGGGCGGGGCCTACCTGCTGCCATGCACAAACAACGGAAATGATCTTGTTTACTTGGCGATGCTCAGGCTCTTGGCTTTGTATGTTTATCTGTGTATCAAATATTTTCATACACATATATGTAAATGACTGCATTTGTGACTGTAATACAGTCCTGTGTTCAGACTACACACACACACACACACACACACACACACACACACACACACACACACACCACGTAGTGACGGTCATGTAGCTTTGTACGTGCACGCCCTTATTTTCCCTCTTCATCAC
>JBCNYH010000021.1:1649796-1664256 GCA_039654325.1 Tandanus tandanus
GTGTGTGTGTGTGTGTGTGTGTGTGTGTGTGTGTGTGTGTGTGTGTGGGTGTGTGTGTGTGGGTGTGTGTGTGTGTGCCAGACTGGACTTTATCTACGACCTGTTTGAGCAAGTGGGCAGCAGGAACACTGAAGAGACGTTGAAGATGGGCACCGCCAGGAAGAAACCCACCGTGAGCTCCCAGTTCAGAGTGAGTGTCCCTGAACCTCCGCTACAACACAGACATGAATATTCCTTCAACTTCATGAACATGTCTGTGTGCGCAGTACAGATAGTACAGACACAGATTAAAATGATCACTGGTTCTTTTTGTGGATTATCTGGACGTGATTGGTTGTGTTTCCTGTCACTCAGGACTCTCTGCACTCCTTAATGGCGACTGTCAGTGTGTCCAACCCCTTCTTCGTGCGTTGCATCAAACCCAACATGGACAAGGTGAGATACAGGACATCGTTTAAAACTTGGACCAGAACCAGGAAAACCAAAGCAATATTTACTCTGTGATACCTTCTAGTTGAGGGATGTCCCACGTAACGGGAAGACCATGTAGCGATGCTGTACCAGGGGTCAGATCCGCGGCTCTCTGTCTCTCTGTCTCAAGGTCTTGCCAGTGTGTCACATGACCTACACACTTCATTGACTTGGTAATGATGTAGTAAGGACGTGCAAACAACGGTTGACGTGCTGACATCGGTGTTGGCGTAGTAATGGTAGTGTTAACGTAGTAACGACGGTGTTGACGTACTAACAACAGTGTTGGCCTAGTAATTTTGGTGTTGATACAGTAACAATAGTGTTGATGTAGTTATGACGGTGTTGACGTACTAACAAAGGTGTTGGCGTAGTAATGGTGGTGTTAGCGTAGTAATGACGGTGTTGATGTAGTAATGACAGTGTTAATGTAGTAGTAGTAACAGTGGTGTTGACATACTAACGACAGTGTTGACATACTAACGGCGGAGTTGATGTACTAGCGGCAGTGTTGACATAGTAACAGCATGACCTACACACTTTATTGACTTAGAAATTATGTAATAAGGATGGTGTTGGCATAGTAATGACGGTGTTGACATAGTAACAAAGGCGTTGTCGTAGTAACCATGGTGTTGACGTGGTAGTGACGGTGTTGATGTAATAACAACAGTGTTGACGTTGTAACAACATAACTAAAACTTAGTAGGAACGCTATTGGCGTAAAACAATCGTGGTGCTGATGTGGACTTGCAGAATAAATGAAAAAGCGCAGCGCGTTTATAAGGACTGGACAGACGCCGTAAAAACTCGGTAGGTGCATCGTGCAATCTGATTGGTCACAGTAAGATCCGTGATTAGTGTAGTGCTGTGTATGAAGTAACACGTCACCAGCATCATGTTTTTCCTTTAAATCCCGTTAGACGCCCACCAGGTTTGACCCGGAGGTGGTTCTGAATCAGCTGCGCTACTCCGGCATGCTGGAGACGGTGAAGATTCGGCGCGCAGGGTTTCCCGTTCGACGCACTTTCAAAGACTTCTCGAGCAGGTAAGAAGAAGATTTATAAACATGAACGGCTGTATCGTCTTACGCTCTCGGACCAGTTTCTTCACCCACTCAGTATCTCCGTATCGTTATTATGAAGGTACAAGATTATTCTGAAGGAAGGTGTGAAAACGGCAGCAGCTGATGGAGATGAGAAAAAGAGTTGCACCGATCTTCTCACCAAGTACGACCACACCAAGAAATACTGGCAGCTCGGGAAGACCAAGGTGAACCCACGTCTCGTTCTTCCACTTCTTCTTTTTCAGCTCGTCTTTTGAAGCATGAGGTCTTCGCTCTGAGACTTTGTCTTCTCGCTCGTAGGTGTTTATGAAGGAGTCTCTGGAACAGAAGCTGGAGAAGGAGCGCGACGAGGTGCGCAGTAAAGCCGGACTCATCATACGAGCGTACCTGCTCGCTTACATAGCAAGGTAACTGTGTGTGTATTTATTATGCATGCCTTAGAAAACCATAATAAATAATACATGTAAATAAACCAAAGCATACAGAGAGCGCAAACCTCCACCAAGCCCAGCAATCTCATATATCTTACAATGTTAAAGAATCCTTTCAACAATTCCTGAATCTAGAATTTGATCTGGATCATCTCCAATATCGAATGGGGTCTTCCTTGTCCTAAGCTCCGGCCCTGGTATAAATTCCATGAAAATCCGCTCATAACTTTTTATGCAGTCCTGCAAACAAACGAAGGAACAAATGAAGAATCGTTTCTTTATCGCCTTCGTTGTGTTACTCTGAGAACTGATAGAACCTCTTGGTGTGTGTTCTGTTCTTCCTCGGGATTAAAGCTCTAACATCTGGCCTCTCTCATTCCAGGAAGCACTTTAAAAAAGCTCTGTCCAGCATCGTGACCATCCAGAGGAACTACCGTGCGCACTTCTACCGCCGCCGATTCCTACGCAAACGCTCGGCTGCGCTCGTCCTGCAGAAGTGCCGGCGAGGGCAGGTGGCACGGGGCAGGTGTCGCAAACTCCGAGAGGAGAAGAGAAAGAGAGAGGAGGAGGAGAGGAGGAAGAAGGAGGAGGAGGAGAAGAAGAGAGAGGGTGGAGAGGAAGAAAAAGGAGAGGATGAGGCAGCAGGAGACCCTCAGGTGAGCAGGAGGGGATTTTGTACACGCCATGAGCGAAGAGTGAAACGAATTTCTCTCACTCTCTCACTGTGTTTCTCTCCAGCTCTCTGAGGAGGAGCAGAGCCGACAGATGGAGGAGATCCTGAGGCTGGAGAAGGAGATCAAGCGGCTGCAGAAGCAGAGGGAGGACGGCGTGTCGCAGCTGTGTGAGAGCTCACGCCAGGAGCTGAGGCTACGCCGCCACGCCGAGGCCCTGCGTCTCAAAAAGCAGGCATCGCGTGTCGCCACTCAGTCACTTGACCTCCAGAGCTTCACCGGTATCCATCCTGAACAGCCGGTCCCTCCAGTCCAGCCCGCTGCAACTCAAGGGTCCAGTGTTGGGGAGGGTCGAGTCTCGCTGCCTGATTTCCCTCCTCTGGCTGAGGGGCCTGCTGATCAGGAGATCTTAGCCACGCTGCCGCCACCTCCACCCGCCTTCGCCGAGGGCACTCTGCCATCTTCTTCAACTGCTGCTGCTCCAACCGTCCCCGCCCCTCCTCCTCCACCTCCCCCTCCTCCACCTCCCCCTCCTCCTCCACCTCCTCCTCCACTCCCAGGAGAGGCTGCACAGGTGAACAAGGACGTCTCCAAGCCGGACGAGGAGAAGGAGGTGTCCAAGCCTGCGGAGCCTGAGAAGGAGAAGAAAAAGGCAGATGAGGCAGACGGTGAAGCAAAGGGTGAGGCAGCGGATCGCGGCAGCAGGTTAACCGAAACCGAGGAACCGATTTACAGCCTTCCGCTGGACACAGAATCCGACTACGACCAGGACGAGCTGGAGGACGGTCAGAACAGCAACGCGGCAAACGACCCGGAGCACACGCGCAAATCTACTTGCACCAACGCCAGCCAGGAGTCGTACAATCGCAGCTCAGACTCGGTACACACACACACACACACACACACACACACACACACACTCTCTCTCTCTCTCTCTCTCTCTCTCTCTCTATTCTCTCACACACTCACTCTTTTTACCCCTCCGTCTTTCCCTCACTCTTCCTCCTTTTATCTGTCCTTTTCTCTCCCTCTCTCTCCCTCTTATCGTGTCTCTCTCTCTCCCTCTGCCTCCCCCTCTCACTTTCCCTCTTACCGTCTCTCTCTCTTTTTCCCTCTGTCTCCCCCTTTCTCTTACCCTTTCCCCCTCCGTCTCTCTATCTCACTCCCCGTTTCTCTCTCCCTCTCCCCCCCCCCCATCTCTGCCTCTCCCTTCCTCTCCTCATCTCTCTCTGTCTGACCCTTTTTCTCTCTTTCTCTCTCCTTCTTCCTCTGTCACTCTCTCTCTCACTCTCCCTCTGGCTGACCCTTTCTCTCCCTCTTTTTCTCTCACTTTCCCCCCTTCATCTCTACCTATCTCTCTCTCTTTCTCCCCCTCTCTGTTTCTCTCTCTCACCATCTCTTTCTCTCCCTGTCTCCCCCTTTCTCTCTCTTATACTTTTCACCTCCTTTCTCTCTATCTCACTTTCCTTTTCTATCTCTGCCTCACCCTCTGTCTCTTTCTCTCTTTTTCTCTCTCCTTCCCCGTCACCCTCTCTCTCACTCTCCCTCCCTCTGACCTTTTCTCTCCCTCCTTTTCTCTCCCTCTCCCCTTCATCTCTCCCTCTCTCCCTCTCTCTGTTTCTCCCTCTCTCTGTATCTGTCTCTCTCCCTCTCTGTCTCTTCCACTCTCCTTCTCTCCCTCTCTCTCTTTATCCCCCTGCCCTCTCTCTCTCTCTCTTGCTCTCAGTATGTGGAGAGTGATGAGGAACACGACGGTCTTGCTGACACCGATGAAGAGCTGTCGAACGGTAAAGGTAACGTGCTGAACGGTAACGGGCCTCCATACTTCCACAGCTACCTGTATATGAAAGGTGAGTGACCGTGCAGTAAAATATTGTGCAGCCAAACCTTCAGAGCTTTTAAGTAAACACTCCTTCACCCCGCCCCACATTTACGTAGCGGGTCTGATGATCCCGTGGCGAAGGCGCTGGTGCGTGCTGAAGGACGAGACGTTCATGTGGTTCCGCTCCAAACAGGAGTCTCTGAAGTCGGGCTGGTTGTATAAGAAAGGCGGGGGGCTGTCCACGCTCTCGCGCAGGAACTGGAAGATGCGCTGGTTCGTGCTGCGTGACTCTAAACTCATGTACTTCGAGAACGACAGTGAGGAGAAGCTCAAGGGCACCATTGATATCCGGTCTGCCAAGTAAGTCCCAACAAAACATAACATCCGTCAAATGCAACATTATTGGTGCCTTTTGCCTTTAAACTTTAAAATGAAACGTTGCCACATACAGAGCGTCTTTTCCTTCCAATAATTTCTTGCTCCTGAGTGTTGCATTGACAAGGTATCTGGGGACCATGGGAGCTGATTGGCTGAGCTCTCAGGGGAGGGGTGGATGGCCTACGCTCACCTCACTCTCGCATTGAACGATCACCAGCCAAACATGGGCGTCTCTGAGCTCATAAATAAAAGGGGGTGGATAGCGCATTCCCTCCAGGCGCACTAGGCCGCCCCTGAATATGCATGTGCGGCGGCTCAGAAAAATGTCTGCGGCAACCATCACGTGCCTTACCTGTTGTACTTGCTCTCACCCCTCCCTGGTTGGTGGTGATTGAGGGTTAGAGAGGCCTGTTGGGGGGGAATTGGCTATCACTGAAATTGAAGGATATTTTTATTAAATATAAATCTTTACTGTGATCATTTTTATGGCTCGGCAGTAATAAAATGATTCGGATGTTGACAGACTGATAAAGATCATTCGTTTAAGAGGTGCCATAAATGATATCTCTGATTTATGTGTTCAGCTCTGTAAGATGGTGTGTTCTGGTGTTCTGTTCAGAGAGATAGTCGACAACCACGAGAAGGAGAACGCACTGAACATCGTGACGGATGAACGAACATATCAGGTGTTTGCCGAGTCACCAGAAGACGCCAGGTAGAGTCCTGAGCCAGCCTTAAACTCTTAAGAAAATACTGCGCTGCGCTTTTTCATTCATTTTATGTGTCCATGTCTACGTTCAGCAAGTCCACACCGCGCTTGTACCACGCCGACGAAGATTACCTCGTTACCACGCCCTTATTTCATCACGTCTTCCCCACGTTTTTTTTTTTTTTATCATATCCAAATTTTAGCCATGTCCTCCCCGTCCATGGAAACGCCATGTCTTCATTTCGATTTTAATTAGCTTCTTAGGGATTAGTAACCTGATTGATGTGTACTATTCATTCATTCATTGCCGAACTGCTTAATCCTACTAGGGTTGCGGGAAGGCTGGAGCCTATCTCCGCTGACTCTGGGCGAAGGCGGGGTACACCCAGTCACACCTAGGGGCAATTTGGAACCGCCAGTTAGCCTAATGTGCATGTCTTTGGATTGTGGGAGGAAACTGGAGTACCCAGAGAAAACACACGCCAGCACAGGGAGAACATGCAAATTCATGGCCTTCTTGCTGTAAGGCAGACGTGCTGACCACTACGCCACCGTGCCGCCCTGATGTGTACTAATTCATGCTTAACTGTGTGTGTGTGTTTCAGTGGTTGGTTTACCGTGCTCAGTCGGGTCCACACTGCCACCCCCGAGCAGCTGCTGGAGATGTCCCATGAGCAGGCGAACCCAAAGAATGCCGTGGTATGTAGCTTTTATTGTTTCTGCTCCACAAGCTGCAACACGTCCATTCATAATAAAATGTTTGCATTGTGGGCGTGTATCAAGACGATTCATAACACTGATTTTAATTTCCCATCTCTCGTTGTCTCTCAGGGCACGCTGGACGTCGGACTGATCGACTCGGTGTGTGCGTCTGACAATCCGGACCGGTGAGTCTTTAGTACCAGGGGTTCCACCACGGCGCTTTTGGATTCTCTGTTCTGATTGGTCAGAATGGGATGTTGATGTATTTCCTGTAACAGCAGCTCTGATAGTAGTGTCTGTACTCGGCAGGCCCAACTCTTTTGTCATCATCACGGCGAATCGAGTGATCCATTGTAACACGGAGCTGCCGGAGGAGATGCACCACTGGATCAGTCTCCTGCAGAAGCCCAAAGGAGACGCCAAGGTCGAAGGCCAGGAGTTCCTGGTTAGAGGTCTGTCCTGCACGCAAACATCCTTTAGAAATGAGTTTAGGTGGCGGTACAGACGGGGGCGTAGTGCGGGTGAGTGCTGTAAGTATGTCCTGATTGTGAACCAGGCTGGCTGCATAAAGAGGTGAAGACCGGAGCCAAGAGCAGTGCGCTGAAACTCAAGAAGCGCTGGTTCATTCTGACCAACAACTCTCTGGACTACTACAAATCGGCTGAGCGCAGCACGTCCAAGATGGGAACGCTGGTGCTGAACAGCCTCTGTTCCGTGGTCCAGCCCGACGAGAAGGTGTTCAAAGAGACGGGTGAGCCGACACGACCCAGAATGTAGCATGTAGAAGTATGAAGGTGGAGGTCAGGATGAATTGTTATTGGAAATTATTACACGGCTCATTTAAATACTTGATTCTGATTGGTCAGTTATAGTATTCAGCAATCATTTTTTTCCATCATAGACGGCTCATTTAAGTATTTGATTCTGATTGGTCGATTACAGTATTCAGCAGTCTTTTTTTCCTTTATAACAGACCCATGGTGCGTGTCATTAGCGAAAGCAATAAAATAATTTTTTAAATCAACAAAATCATTTTTGAATAAGAGCACCCAGAGAGCGCAAACCTCCACCAAGCAAAAAAAACCCCAAAACACATTTAAATAAAATAAATTATAAGAACGTACACAGCACCCCCTGCTGGGCGTTCTGTAGTACCACACTTCCAAAAAATATCACGTCTCACAGTGTTGAAGAATCTTTTAAAAATTCCTGGGTCTAGAATTTGATCCGGATCATTTCCCAGATCTAATAGAATCTTCTTTGTCCAAAGACCCGCGTCTGGTTCTTGTGTAATTTATTCTTATTCTTTTTTCCTTATTGTATGATGAAATGATTACCGTCCCTCCCTGGGTAAGCGTTGTCAGTCTGTCCGATGTTGATGTGACTACACTTTAGGATACTGGAACATCGTGGTTCATGGGAGGAAACATTCCTACCGGCTGTATACCAAGATGCTGAACGAGGCCATGAGATGGGTCTCGGCGATTCAGGGCGTCATCGAGAACAAGGCGCCTATCGAGACGCCGACACAGCAGCTCATCCGAGACATCAAGGTAAATGCTGCGAGACACGGATACGCCGTCCTGGATAAGGACGTCTGCCAAATGCCGTAAATGTAAACGTAAATGTCTTAGTCAGCATGGTGGCGTAGTGGTTCGCACAACCTCCTTAAAGCAAGAACATCTTGGGCTCAAATCCCAGGCTCAGTGAGGGTGTTTCTAAGTGGAGTTTGCATGGCCTCCCTGTGCTTTTGTTGGTTTACTCTGGGTAATCCGGTTTCCTCCCACAGTTCAAAGACATGCAAATCAACATAATTGCCGCTAAGTGCGAGTGTGAATCGTTGTGTGTGTGTTGGCCTGTGATGGACTAGCGAGCTGTTCGGGGTGTACCCTGCCTTCTCCCAGAGTCGGCTGAGTTAGGCTCCAGCCTCCACCTAGTAGGATTAAGCGGTTCGGCAAATAAAAGAACGAATAACTAAAAATATTTACCTTTCATATCTCATGTAGGAAAACAGCGTAAATTCGGAGGCGGTGGAGCAGATGTATCGCCGGAACCCCATCCTACGCTACACCCAGCATCCTTTGCACTCACCCCTGCTTCCCTTACAATATGGAGAGATCAATGATAGCTGTAAGTGTTTACTGAATATGGAAATTCCAATTTCGGCAACGAGTTCATCTACATGACATCCTTTTGGTTCGCTCTCACCGTCGCTCAGTGCAAAAGAAGAAGGGCTACGGCAGCCTGCAGGACGAGGCGGTGAAGATTTTCAACTCTCTGCAGGAGATGGAGATCGTCTCGGACCCGGTGGCCATCATCCAGGGCATCCTGCAGACCTGCCATGACCTGAAGCCGCTCCGGGATGAGGTGTACTGTCAGCTGATCAAACAGACCAATCACGTACCTCAGCCCAACAGTCCAGGAAACCGCGCACACTGGCACCTGCTCACGTGCATGAGCTGTACGTTCCTGCCCAGCCGTGCCATCCTGCGCTACCTGCGCTTCCACCTCAAGAGGTCGGAGACGCCTCACTCTGCTACACCTCAAAATCCGAATCCAGAATTTAACATTTGTTTGTTCTTGCAGTCGCATGAATGTCGTCATAGCAACATACGAAAGCACTGGGCGGTTGTTGGTAATTAAATTGTGATGTGATTCTCAGGGTCAGGGAACGTTATCCAGGCACCGAGATCGAAAAGTACGCCCATTTCATCAGCGAATCTCTGAAGAAGACCAAGACGAGGGAGTTTGTGCCGTCTCAGGAGGAGATCGCTGCCCTGCTGACCAGACGCGAGATGACCACTACGGTGTACTGCCATGGAGGAGGATCCTGCAAGATCTCTATCAACTCGCACACCACTGCGGGCGAGGTGAAAGAGCGTAGAGTGACAAGTGTTCGAATTACAGGTTTAAGTAATATACATTTTGGATGGACATCGCCATGACAACCTCTCACTTTTTATTTGTATGTGTTTGTATCGTATAAAGGTTGTGGAGAAGTTGATCCGCGGGCTAGCGATGGATAACAGCCGGAACTTATTCTCCCTGTTTGAACACAACAAGGTGGCGAGCCGAGCTATCGAGAGCCGCGTCATAGTAGCAGACGTTCTCGCCAAGTTTGAGAGGTGCACGGCCTACGCACTACTTCATCAACTAAAATATTTATTGTATTATATACATTTGTATCTCCTCTGATTGTTTTAATGGCATCACTTTTAGACTGGCAGGAAGTGAGGAAGAGGAAGAGGAAGGCCCTTGGCGACTTTATTTTAAACTGTATTGCTTCCTCGATGTGGACAGCATGCCCAAAGAAGGGGTGGAGTTTGCCTTCATGTTCGAACAGGTGAGCTTGCCAGAACATCCACTTGTTAGTTATTTATGATCTCAGTCTCAAATATCCCGCCTTAATCTTTCCCTTCAGGCTCATGAGAGTCTGATCAGTGGCCATTTCCCAGCCTCTGAGGAGACCCTCCAGCACCTGGCTGCACTTCGTCTGCAGTACATCCACGGAGATGTGGCGCGTACGCCATGGAGCCTGAGCAGCGTGTACCCGGTGGCCCGCCTCCGCACCCGCATCCTACACTCCACCAAAGTAGGTGGGTCGGGTGCGGTGGGAGTCGCGGGCATAGGTCCAGGTGGTCACACGCTGGAGAGGAGAAGAACCAGCTTCCTGGATGGCACGCTGAGACGCAGCTTCAAGACCGGCTCATTGAAGAAGCAACGTGAGGAAGAGCAGATGCTGGAGATGTTTGTTAAGGAGGAGATGTCGGCTACTTTGACCAGCGTTCTGGAGAAGTGGAACCGCCTGCAGGGGATGCCTCAACACCAGGCTATGCTCAGCTACATGACCGTCATCAAAGAGTGGCCTGGATACGGCTCTACACTCTTCGATGTTGAGGTGAGACTCATTATTGGGCAAAGAATCACCAAAAAGGCTAATAATCATTTACATCCACCTGATCGTGTACGTATTACCTTAAGACTTTGGACAATGATTAGATGGTCAGGTGGGCATTTTGTAATATTATGCATTTTTTAGTAATCTGCAAAGTCACTAAAATACTTAACAAAATGGCCAAAAGAAGCAGCAAAATAGTTAGGGGTGGGACCTACTGAAAAAATAGTGAACTAGCGAAAGGCTATGCCTAGGCTAATATTATACGATATAGTTATTATAACATTGTAAATGATTATTATACATCTGTAAATACATATAAATATTATTATATATAAACTAAATCAATATTTTTATATAATATATATTATGCAGAGGAATGCCGCAATCTGATTGGTCCACTATACTGGGGTTAATAGACATTATCCTAAGTGGATAATGCTTGAATCGAAACTACGGACACTTGGAACAGGCACCGTCGTCAAGGTCATACTTTAAAACCGGGAAAAATAACCATAAAAATCTCCTTTTAATTTGTTTTTTCTTGTGTTTCCATGTAGTTTATACTAAAAAGTGTGAATATATAAAAAAAAAAAACCATGCTGCTACGGAGCTGAGTTTAATTACATATACTTTATATAATAAAACTCTGAATGGGTTTAAAAAGATCGTCATCATCATCATCATCATCATCTGTTTGCGCTTGGCCTAAGCAGTGAGGTCCAGACAACCCTCTCCCCAGACACTTCCTCCAGCTCTTCAGGGGGGACACCGAGGCGTTCCCAAAACAGCAGAGAGGCATAGTCCTTCCAGCGTGTTCTGGGTCAACCCCGGGGTTTCTTCCCGGTTGGCTTATTTCAGCCGCTTGTATCCACAATCTTGTTCTTTTGGTCACCACCCAAAGCTCGTGACCATAGGTGAGGGTAGGAACGTAGATCGACTGGTAAATTGAGAGGTTTGCCTTTCGACTCAGCTCCCTCTTTACCTCCGCTTTACAGCGGAGGCTGCACCGACCCGCCTGTCGATCTCCCGTTCCATCCCTCCCTCACTCGTGAACAAGACCCCGAGATACTTAAACTCCTCCACTTGGGGCTCTTGGGACCTGGTTTAAAAAAAGCCGTTAGCTTAACAGTGCTAATACTCTCCTCATAGAGCTTCCCTAACCTGCCTCCAAAATATATGGAGTGGGTAAAATATGTAAAAATAAACTATAAAAATATTCATGTAGTTTGCTTTTCAGGTTCTTGTGTGGTATACACCAAAATAATTATTCGTTTGAGGCTCGGTGGAGGTTGCTGATGTTGATGTTCCGTTTCAGGGACTACTCAGTGACATCCACCTTTTTCATGTTGAATATATGAAGTGTGTTTGTGTGCAGTGTAAAGAAGGAGGCTTCCCTCATGACCTGTGGCTGGGTGTGAGTGCAGAGAACGTGTCTGTGTATAAGAGAGGAGAACCTAAACCACTCGAGACCTTCCAGTATGAGCATATCGTCTTCTTTGGCGCGCCGCAGCCCAGCACCTACAAGATCACCGTTGACGAAAGGGAGATGTTTTTCGAAACTCCTCAGGTGAGTATGGACACGTCCTGTTCCTAAAAATGAATAACTGAAGTTTATCCATCCAAAGACCTCCGTCGTGAACTCGACTCCAGTGCAGGCTCAGTATTTGATGCGTTTGTTTTTGTGTGTGATCGAAAGGTGGGTGAGATCACTAAGATTATGAAGGCTTACATCAACATGATCGTCAAGAAGCGCTGCAGCGTCATGTCCGTCACCAGCACCGGCAGTGCGTGGATCAGGTGATCGACACCAGACAGTTGGATTACAGGATTATGAGTGATGAATTTACCAGCCAGAGGAGAAGCCCTTATGTTGAACCAGGAAAGCGGAGCACACAGAGTGAGAAGCGAAGAGTGAAGGTTTCAGAACAGCTGGAACAGAGATTTATTTGCTGAAACTTTTTCACACTGCTACAAAGCACAACAAATCCTGCAGCCCTGTGATGTGAACACTCTCTTAATGCTGGCACCACCACTGCTGGCCTTCTCTCTCATCTCGCACTCTTCTCTCTTTCATCCAGTCCTTCTCAAAAATGGTCACCTTGTGATGTTCTTAATGAACTTTGTGCGTGTTTGCGCTCCTTACTGCTGTTTAAACTGTTCTCCTACTTTCCTGATTTCATAACATCAGGGACATAAAAGTGAACTCATCCGTAAGAGTCACATTGAAAGCCAAGAACACTGGCAGCCATGCATTTATTTATTTGTTTATTTATTTATTGATCACCAATCATTATCAGTTCAACACACATCTAGTCAATTCAATTTAAGTCAACAGAACTCATTTGGGGTTAACTCAAATCAACTTGGCTGAACTCAAATCGACGCACTGCAATGCGGCGCAACTGCAATCAACTCAAATCAGATGAAATCACCTCAGCTCAGCTTAAATTATATCAGTATACCTCAACTTGGCTCAAATCAACTCGGCTCAGATAAGCTCAGCTCAGTTCAGCTCAACACGATTGAAATTAGCTGAACTCAAATCAACTAATGAATGATACCAGTTCAGGTCAAATCAACTCAACACAGTTAAACTCAGCTCAGATCACCTTAACTCATCTAAAATGTAAGCTTTACTCAGATTAAATTACCTGAACACAAATCAACTAAAATCAAACGGTTCAACTCAACTCAACTAATTCAACTGAAATAAACTCAACACAGCTCAAATAAACTCAAATCAGCTCAACTCCATTCAGCTCAACTCAAGTGAAACTGGCTGAACTTATATCAGCTCAACACAGGTGAACTCTAAAACTTCAGATCATCAAATCTCAACTCAAGTAACTCAACACAACTCTAATAAGTTAGATCCTTAACATCACTCAATCCAGCTCAACTCAAATGAACTCAATGAGCACAAAGACTGATCTAAGACCAGAAATGTTGAGAATTCACCCAGTAGAGCCGCTATAACGTATAACTGTGTGACTGTTCTGATGTCAGTGTGTAGTAACTACTTTCCATGTGTCACCATTGAATTATATTTTGTACTGCAGTGAAGTCAGGACACACCATCTAACGGATATACTTTAAATCTGCCAGTGCAACAAAACACATTTTATTTAATTGTTCACATCGGTGCACAAATAGTCTAACAAACAATGTGAATGCACAACAGTCTCTACATACCTCCATGTCCCCAGGACGTCAAGCCAAAACAACTTCCTACTGACAGATTGTATATCAGTATTACACCAAGTAAGACCCGTGTTAAACTGGGGACGTTCATCCTACCAGCGCACAGATTTTTTTAAAAATGCTGAATTTTAATCAGTAACTTTTGATCAAAACCTGAATCAGTATTGTGTGTACCGTGTGGCATTCATTTGTACTTATAGTGTGTTTAAAGGAATGTTTTTGAATGCAATCATAGCTACTGAACTCAACTCACTGTTAAAAGAATCAGTACTGATACTTTAATTCCTACCACTAGGATTTCTGTTTCGCCAAAGCTTGTGAGAGCTTAACGCTGCACTGTGTTAGCAAGAGATAGCTAATTGCGAAAAATGTTCGGCTCACTTGAAACACTACGCATAACATATAAGCAAAGAAGTGATTTACATGATCTAAAGAAAAGTATTATTTGGTGATAAACACAACACAATAAATATAGAAGGTTGCAGATGTCAAGAAGCGATGCTGTGCTACGTCAGGCTAAGGTTAGCTAGGCTAAAACCAAGCAAATGATGGCAACATACCGCAGTGATGTTAGCATGTTATTATATAGTTGATGTGACCAAAATTGTCATTTCTATCAGTAATGTACCACCTTAAGTCTCCCGGCATATCATATCTTGGGCTTATTTTTCTGAGGGCGTAACCAAGATGGCCGCCAAGAACACAGGCTTGCTTACCCATAAGGACTTGCAGCCAAAAGGTGGCAATTGTGAATGTCAAGTAGTTTTCAAAAAATTTAAAATTAAAAAACATCCAGAAATCTAATTGGCTCATAGCCACTTTGCGGGCCAAAATATTTCTGAACAATAATAAATTGTTCCTAAAATAATGGCAGCCGCTTTTCCTCAGTAACATGCCACACCGATAGACACTGATGGGTTCTATTTCCATTTTATTTTCTTTCTTGATTTTTTTTTTTTTGACGATATCTTTTATATATTTTGCACTAAAGAGCCCACAAAGAAAAACTAAACAATGTGTCTTTGAAGAAAAAAAATAATCATAGTGTAATTAACCTTAATTAAATCTTAAGTTAATGGGACAGTATTTTAAAGTGTGTATACATATATAT
>JBCNYH010000021.1:1667301-1698729 GCA_039654325.1 Tandanus tandanus
GACAGTGAGAGACATGGCCGGCCTTTGATAACCCAGTTAGCTGCACTGGGGGGACAGCAGTGACAACCCGCTGATAGAGGGGCTTGAACCCCCGACCTTGGGATCAGTAATCCAGCACCCTACCACTGGGCCACCACTGCCCCCACTGATTGATTGATTGATTGATTATTGATCAATCGATTGATTGATTGTGGCTATGCACAATATCTCAACAACTACTTGATACATCGTCAAATTTTCAGGGTAGCAACGTGGGACCAAAGGCTGAAACAAGCTTATGAAAATGTGTTTGTAGGTCAAATTCAAGGTCAGCAAAATGGCCACCGATTGTTTATAATGGCCTGGTAGCGGCTGGTGCGATTTTCCCATCGGGGGCCTCTAGTTAGGAGATTTACTGGAAATACACCAGAATTAAGCCCATATTTGCTGCCCTGTAAATCCAAGTGTGATTATTTCCCAGCAGCAATTGCTAATCCTGGTTTATTATGATGGGGCTTGGAGTATTATGGTGAAATAAAATGTGAAAACTAGCTGAGCAGAAAGACTGAAAATATTATTGAAGTAATCCGGGAAATGGAGGGATGTAAATGTGTGAAAGGTGACTGCTTCATGTTTGTTTGTGAAACTGTTCGATGAACTACAACTTGTCGCGCACAATATACGTCACAGGAAGAAGAAATCACCAGGGTAACTTGCCTATCGATGCAAGAGTATAAATGCTGTTTCTTATTCAATGACTTGTCATTTTATGAGCCAGGAAGTGCTTTAAAACGAGTTTTATGACATCCCGGTACAACGTACACAAGTATATGTGCTTATTAGCTTTAACGTTAGCTTATATGGAGATAAACAATAGTGACGTCACACGCGCGACGATTTTTGTAGTCTTGTATTTCAAGTGTCGCGAAATCCTGCAACTTTCTTGACGTACAAAATTATCTTTTAATAACCGGCGAACATAATATGTGCAAATAATGGCACGATTCATTGATTCAAACGCAGGGAAATTGTTTGTAATTTTTCCGAAATAAAACAACATGACACGGAAATGACTTCCGCCTTCACCAAGATGGCGGGTCTATAGGCGTGTCCCTTTTTAATATGGAGGGAAGAGCTAACCACGTGACTTCTGACACGCCCCTGACTGATCAATGCGTGCTTGTGTGGTTACAGGTGTTTCGCTGTTTCGGAAGTGTTTAATGAAACGCAGAGCTGCTTCCGTGCCTGAATATTCGTGGATTAAGTTGTTATTTATTTAAAGAAGATAAACATGAATTTGGGGATGTGCGTTTCTCTATTTCTGCTGATTTGTGGTTTGAGCTTGAGCTTGAGCTTGGCGCAGACGAACATAAGTAAGATCATATATTTATATACGTTTTTTTCTTAATTATATATATATATAAGTTTTTATACATTAAAATCCATTTCCTATCAATATATAATAATGGAAAAACATAAAAAAAAGTTTTTTCATCTAATAATAATGTTGCTAATTCACAGAAATCATAATAACAGGAAAAACATTCAACATAGTCAGTTGAATGCAAATAAATAATAATAATAATAATAATTATTATTATTACTTTCGTTTTTAACGTCACCCTTTCTGCTAAAACTTTTTTACTTTGTGTTTTTTTTTCTGATATAGTGAGACATTTCAAATCATTAAAAACTCTCATTACAGAAGTTAAAGTCTCGAGTTTAGTTTTGTTAGTTCTTCCTGTACACGAAATGTCACTTGATCATTTTACTTCTCCTTTTTATTATTATTTACTAATTTGCTTTAAAACACACAGTAACATTTTTAGCTGAAACGTCAGTAAAACAGTTTGTTTGTGTGATCCGTTCCTCACACATCATGACTTCAGGTGACGACTGATTAGATTTTTTACTTGAAAACCAAAAGACTTTTCCAGTCTGATATAAAATACTGTAGTAAAAATTCTGCTCCATCTGAGCTTCAGTAAAAGTATTCCGAACCACCCTTATCCTAATTTGTCACTGCCTCTATTGTGCTGCAAAGCCGGTTGTACCAAGTCCCTCCGCTCCTTCATCCTTTATTCCTGAGAGACCTCCTGCTCTTGCTCAAGAGTGTTGATAAAACTAGGCCATGTAAACATCTGATCCCTCAGAGCTCCTTGTTTCCAAAAAAAACCTACAACTGAGCTACCTTGATTGAAAAAATAATGTTACCACAGTGTTTAACAATAGCAGAGAAGAAACTCGATCTTAACCATCGCCTTAAACCTAACCTTAATCTTTAAATCCCTAAGATTTAAATCGACAAATCGACCAATGGTTTATGGTTACACCTGCTTTAACGAAACCTGTCCTATTTTCCTTTTCTTTATTTCTTTAGCTTGTGAGGACGCCATCAACACAGACTGTGAGCAATGTTTGTCTAACGTGTCGGTAAGTGAGATTATTTTTTAATTTAATTTTTTTTTTAATTTGCTTTTTAAAATACCTCTGTGGTGTAGTCTGCGCACTTTAAAGTCCATGGTAATTTTTTTTGTTAGTTTTTTTTTTTTTTTTTTAATCCTACAATTATTAAATTCTCGACTCTGATTGGTCAGAAGGTGTTGAATTTGCTATAGTGTCATTTACTTTATTTATTTATTTATTTATTTATTTATTGAACACGACTAGCTATATTTTGTGTTCCTTATTTCCCACTAAATATTAGAGGCGGATAAACAGAGGCTGGTGAAGCGAGCGACTGTTTGCAGCTTCTATAATATACATTTTCCTAAAGAACAAGGAATTACTTGCTTCATGGATTATTCACAACGTTAGATCTACAGACGGGTTAAAAAAAAATCACACCTTGTTGTTCTTTTGTCAGTGAAAAGTCTTTGTATGTAATCATTGATGAAGTGTTGTAGAATAAATCACATGCTGTTACAAGATAATCATCAGCTTCGTCAGCTCCTCTACACGGCATGTGTTTATCTCACCAGGCCTGTAGAACTGGTACATGTGTCCTATTTTTCAGCTCTTTCTTTCCTTTCTGCCTTCTATCTGTCTTGTTTTAACCTGTCAGTGAATCAGTGTGGAGTATTTGCATGTGGAGAGAATCGCAAACTGTTGTGTGCCACTTTAGGAAGTGAGAAGAGGAAGGGAATCAGATGGAGTACACTTGAGGAGAGAATTGGTCAGGGCTGCGTTACACGACATGCTAATAAAAAGAAATTTGAAAAAAGAGAAGTAGCAGTAACGGGAATCTGGTGTCTCGGGGTTTTTGAGTGTGTTTGTGTGTGTGTGTGTGTGTGTGTGTGTGTGTGTGTGTGTGTGTGTGTGTGTGTGTGTGTGGTAATCAGCTGTCACACCCGAGAAACAGGTTTGGGCAGTGTGTGTATGTTCTCTTATTACTGCCAGGATGTTATGTTTTCACTTCTGTTGGTTGGTTAGTTTGTGTGCAATATAACTCAAAAAGTTATGCGAGGATTTGGATGAATTTCTTTTCTAGAGTAGGTGGTGGTACAAGTAACTAACCATTACATTTTGGAGGGGACCCATGCATGGGATCATGTTGAAAAAAATCCCCCCCAAATCCCAAAAATTATTAGTCCATTTTATTATAATATGTGCCTAAATGCTCATCAGGTGCTCACTAAGGGGCGACATTTCATTATAACTATGCCAAGTTATAATAATTCATTTGTGCCTGGTGGAGATACAGTTCCTTATACTCTAGGAATGCCCCTCTAGTTTATGATGCTAGGTCATTATGGGGCTCTCTTTCTGTCAAAAGTAAATACATTCAATTCATATAATTTGCATGTTAAAAAAATTTGCATGTAACATTTGTGGACTTTGTATTTTTTTTATGTTTACATTTTTGTTATCAGGACCAAACAGAACCTAAACCTCACCATCAGTACTGCATGTGTACTGCGTGCGTGCAACACGTAAATATATACGCCGCTATTATTTATCCTATAAACAAACTAACCTTGCTTATAACATTGCGTGCGCGGAGTACTCGAGTATTAACACACAGTTAGTGTTTGAATTTGAGAAACATTCTTAAATATAAAATGTTTTGGGCACCAGCACTCCCAGATGGACTTTTTTTTATATTTCTGAAAGTACGGTGATGAGTTTTTAATTCGACTCACGCCCACTAGCAGACATTTTAAATAGATACCGAGCTCATCACTGCGTGTAAATTTACCGTGCACAAAATCTCTAGACTTTTAGAATATAATTTTGGCTCTACCGTGCCCCCTAGTGGACACCACTTTTAATCCTTAATCAGCAGTATGTGATCTATGCATCGCTGCTTGCTCGCACGTACACGTGATGAAAGTGAAGTATATTCGTACCTTATCAGGTACAGCCTTGGCCCTTTTCTCATCCAGTGTGTGTTAATTATTCTATACCCTTCATCGGCGTCTGTTTCTGATCTCAGGAATGCTGTCGGGTGGATTTTTTTGGCTTGTGAATTAGTTACAACCTTCAAATGCTCAGAAATTCCAGGCAACCCGTCGCACCTGATATACCCGTACCAGTGCCACGCCCGCTTCACTGTCATGGTTGCTTGCTTTGGTTCAAACCAAACAAATTGCTGAGTAATTGAGGGGCCCAAGCAGGGAACCTTAACTGTTGAGCTTTCGAGTGTGCGTTTTCGTTTATATCCGTGTTCTATGTTTATAAAAATGCAAAGAGCAAAGATTTAACTTTTTCCAAATTTTCCAATTTTTTTTTTTTTTTTAAACAAAACTGACGGAGCAGATGATGGACTGATGATGATGATGGCGGAGGGTTGCTTAATGATCAATATTCCAAACTAAATAGAAATCTAAGTGAAAATTCAGGCTCTGTCATATACTGTACAAGGAACATTTGCGTAATTTAACGAACCATAAAGTTAAGTACTTCAACCATTTTACCTGTTAACTTACAGGTTTCTTTCATTAAAAAAACCAACTGGTATTTAGTACATTGGATTTAATGTATGCCGAACATTTAACATCGATTAAAATGACAACCAGTAACAAATATATGGAATTTATACATTCCTGGCAACCCAAAATTATGTGCAGGCCTGATCACGACACCTGTATGTGGTTCTTCCCTGAACTATTAGCACGCCGTCTTTTGCCTTTATATGCCGTAATTTTTCCCGTCATGGAAAACCAGAAGCCCAAACCTCTTCCATCATGACCCAGGAACACCATTAACACATGTAAAGTGGAAGAACTCGACTGTCCTACAGAATGCCCTGACCAACCTGAGCACCCGACTGCCACCCAATTTTTACCTTGACATCAAAAGCTGACCTCACCTGGACACAACCATCCCCTAAGATCTAGTGGAAAGCCTTATAATACTAGCAAACTAGGATGATCCAAGACCTGATACAGGTGTGCATGTGATGCGTATTACACTGTTCAGTGCTGGTTTTTTCAGGTGTGTTAGGAACGTCAAGAAAAGCAGCACAAGATAAGGTGTGGTAGGATGACGCCATGCTGTGATTAGAGGACATTCTAAACTCCTGTACGTCATTTACTTTCAGTGATGTAACGCCTGGCATGAAAACCCCAAGTGCGAACGATATGAGTCGTAAACACCTTTATGTACAAGGGCACAAGGGGTTTTTTTCCAGGTTGGAAAAACTTTTTCTGTCAAACTACACAAGTATGGAACAGTTACTGGTGTTTTAACGCAAGTCAGCTATGACGTCTATCTCAACATCCAGGGTTCGAACCAACTCAGTGAGTCAACACGGATTAATCCCCAGTCACGTGCACGTGCGCGCGCACACACACACACACACACACACACATTCCTGTACTTCTATCATTGTGGGGACTTTCATTGACAAAATGCATTCTAGCCCTTTACCCTAATTGTAACCTTCCACAACTAAATACCTAACTCTGACCTTTACTCCGACCCTAATCTTTACCTTACCCTAACCTCAAACCAAGTCTTAACTCTCAAACAGCCCTTTGAAGAAGTGAGGACCTGTCACAATGTCCTCATTATGTTGGTTAAAAACATATTCTGTCCTCATTATGTAGTGAGTACAAACACAGCCACACACACAGTCTTATTTCCATAACTTCAAGGGACAATGCATAGGCATACACATTCATTTCCTGGAGACTTACCGTCACCCTGATCTTACTCTAACCTTAAAACATGCCTTCACCTTAAAATTTTATGAATTGCGTTATGGGGACTTGCGTTTTTGCCCCCATAAGGAAGATAAGTCCCCATGTTGTTACTGTGTGAACAGTTTCAGGTCCCCACAAGGTGATGCGTATTCAGACTCTAACCCACACACAATCGTGCACTTCTCTCTTTGTGGGGACTTTCACTGACATAATGCTGTACTTTACCTTAATCATCGCAATTAAATTCCTAACCAAGTCTTAACCATCAAACAGCGCATTGAAGAAGTGAGGACCAGCCAAAATGTCCTCACTTCCAAAAAAATGTCCTCATTATGTTGGTTAAAATCATATTCCAGTCATCAGTATGTAGCAAAAACAAACACACACACACACACACACACACACACACACAGAGAGAGAGAGAGAGTCCTGTACTTCTATCATTGTGTGGACTTTCATTGACACAATGCATTCTAGCCCCTTACCCTAAATTTAACCCTCCGCATCTAAATGCCTATTTCAGGTTTCCATGATATTCTCTTTCAGAGGTTGTACTTTTCCATACACAAGGTTTTGTTTGGAAAAAAAAAAGAAGGGGTAAACTTCCCTTCAACTTTTATTGTTTAAATTTTTTAAAATGCACAATAAAAATTGTTTTAAAGAAAATCAATAAAAACTCTTCAGTCAATAAAAACACTGAACTTGGGTAATTAATCTGAATTTACAATCGCAGTGTGACAGCCCACTGCTCCGAGTGTGTGTGTGTGTGTGTGTGTGTGTGTGTGTGTGTGTGTGTGTGTTCAGTCTGGATGGGTTAAATGCAGAGCCAAATTTCCCTTGCGAGATTAATTCAGTATATCAAAATTTAAAACAATCAAATGTACCGTGTATATATATAAATAAATAAATAAATAAATAAATAAATAAATACATGAATAATAACCTAAAATTATTAATAATGTTTTTAAATTATGTCTTATAATACAGTATAGAAAACAAAATCGGTCCTAACATTCACACCTGTTGACGCCTGAGTGGAAAACAATTCCTTGCTGTATTTACTTTGAATATTTTATGTAAACTCTGCACTGAATTTAAACTGTTTTTATCAGATTCTCTTTTTTACCCAAATAAATCAGAGATAATTATTTCAAATAAAATAAAGAATCTGCATGTAACCTGCACATACACCGAATTAATGGTGTTTTATTTTCTCTGATATGTAATTATCTTTTGTTGTTTTTTGCAGTGTCTGTGGTGCATAAGCAAGAAATCATGTGTGACCTACCCTTACAAAACTATCCTGCCCCCCCGCAGTCTGTGTCCGCTGAATGATGCCCGCTGGGGAAAATGCAATAGTATGAACCCACACAACACTATATATTCACACACCGATGATAAAAACTGAGTGCTTTGTTTATCAAACCAAACCAAAAACTTGACCTAAAATGCTTGGTCTGACCATACGTAGTTAGCATCCAGTGCAAAACTGGTGCACCTTTTACAACCAAATAATAGCAATAAAGAAATAAAAAAATAATAATGTGAAACTCTTCTCGATCTCATAATACATTCCCTTAACCTGCTTTGGCGACAGAGTCTTTTAGCAAATCTCTTATTTCAGACAACTTGGATCAGAGTGCCATCAGCCACATTTCATTTTTACCTCTTTTTGTAGATGAATAATAAAAAAAAAATGAGACAGAAATGTTATTACTATATACTACACGGGAACGGTGCGATCTGATTAATCCATTTCTTTGGAATTAAAACATTATTCTGAGTGGATAATGCTTGAATCAATACGACGGACACTGACAGTTTGTCACGGTCACTTGGAGCAGGCGGCGTCATTGTTGTTATGCTAAAAATAGAAAAATTAACCTCTTTTTTTTGTGTTTAACCCTAACCGGTAAGGTTAGAAGGGAGTCTCATCTGCTAGCTGCACTTCCACTTATGACGCCTTGCGATGACGCAGCCCGTTAAAGTCAGATTTGGTGGGAAAAAGCCTACTTTTTGAAAATTAAATATAAAAATGTTCTTAGCATTAAATAGTTTAATTCCAAATGTTGTTGCCTTTTATGGATAAGTCTAGAATTAACGGTAGAGCCCGGATGGCTAAGGTTAGCTTTTAGCTTAGCGACCACGTAGCTCAGCTCAGGCTCACATGGCTGAGTATGTCATGGATAAAATCTGTAAAAATTAAAAAAATAATTTTTTTTAATTTTAAAAAAAGCTAATCTTGTTTTGGTGTGCTTTTTTTTTTTGTGCTGTTTCCGTGTAGTATATACTAAAACTATTATGCGTCTCAGGCTTGGTGCATGTTACTGAATTTAATAGTCTAGATCACAGGTGTGAAACTCAAGGCCGGTGAGCCAAATTCAGTCTACCAACTCATTTTATGTGTATTTTAAAGAATATGATTATCGTACAGTCTTTGCATCAACCATTACCATGAACCCTAATTCATCATCCTTCCACTAGGTGGCAGCAGCCTATTTCAAACAGACAGCTAGTCATTCATGACTTAAGAAAAATTGAAAGCTAGCGAGTCACAGAAGAGAAATGCATAAACTAATATTTTCGTTGTGAAGTTTTTATGGTTTCCCTTTTTGAAGAGATGTTCAGTGATTATTCGGCCCTTGATGACGTAGAAATTTAGTGATGTGGCCCTCTGTAATATTGACACCCCTGGTCTAGATAGACTGAATAGACTATTTAGCAACATCCACCTCTCCTTTGTTGAGTAATTAACTTTACTCACTCAGTCATTTGCCGAACCGATTAATCCTACTAGTGTCGCAGGGAGGCTGGTGCCTATCTCAGCCACTCTGCGAAGGCGGGGTACACCCTGAACAAGTCGCCAGACCATCGCAGGGCAACACACACAAACATAATACTCACGCCGAGAGGCAATCTGGAACAGCTAATTAGCCTAATGTGCATGTCTTTGGACTGTCGGAGGAAACCAGAGTCCCCAGAGGAAACCTCACGCAAGCACAATGAGAACATTCAAACTCCACATATTAACACGCTTACCGAGCCCGGGATTCGAACCCTGGACCTTGTTGGACTGTGCTGTATTTATGATGGTTAATGTATTCGAATCTGAACTTTTTCTCACAAGGGAATTAATTAATTTATAGACTCTAAGTGATCTGTTTCCTACTGAACTCTTGAGTGATTGAATTTTCTTAACGACGCAGTAAACTTCCAGACCCTGATCATTACGCTGGCGGTGTTGGGTGGGGTCATCATCATCGCCTTCTTTATCTGCCTCTTCTGTTGCTGCAAGTGTGAGAACTGTGGGTAAGTAGTACTCAGTCGGCCCTTTCAACTATTTTTAGGCAACGTTGACATCTAGTATTGATGCACGCGCTGCTATAAATGTACAGCAGTGACGTGTGTTTATTTACATCGCATTCTTCGAAGCAGAAGTGGCCTGAGAAAAATCGTGTAGACCAAGAGACATGGCCCTGCATTTGTCATCGTTTTTCATACCGCAAACTGTCCCTGGTCCTTTTAGAAACTGCTTGAAAGAGACGAAGATGCAGCGGAAAGCAGACAAGAGGACCGGCGTGCAATCACAGAGGTAAAACGATTCATCATGAAGATTCACTCGTAGGGTACTTTCACATATGCGGAACCCTCGCGGGTTTTCCTGTTTAATCCACTTATTTAAGGGGTTAAGAGCAATCAGACTGAAGGCTGGAGCCTATCTCAGCCGACGGGGTACACCGAACAGCTCGTCAGTCCATCGCAGGGCAACACACGCACAACCGCTGACACTCACACTCACACATAGGGGCAATTTGATTAAAAAGATTAGGCCAATAGCCAGATATTTATTTGAACACACACACACTTTTGACTGCCATGCTTCCCTGTGACATTATGCTTGTGTGTGTGTGTGTGTGTGTGTGAGAGAGAGAGAGTGAGTGAGTGAGTGATAGATAGAGAGGGAAAGTGTGCGAGAGAAAGGGAGTAGGCACGTGTGAGAGAGCGTGTGTATATGAGAGATATTATGGAGAGGGAGAGTAGGTGTGTGTGTGTGTGTGTGTGTGTGAGAGAGAGAGCGAGTGAGTGTGTGTGAGAGAAAAGAGTGTGTGAGTGAGTGAGAGAGAGATAGTGTGTGAGTGTACTAAGCGAATGTGTTTTGTTCATGTACAGGAGAGCTGAAATGATGGCGAGACACGATGAGATCCGGCAGAAATACGGTAATGACTTCAGAGCTTTATTTGATGGAATGAGTGAAATGTTAAGACTTCTGTTGCTGCACACGTGGTGTGTGTGTGTGTGTGTGTGTGTGTGTGTGTGTGTGTGTGTGATATCTCATCTCCTGATGATTTCTTGTTTAAAAAAGCTGATGGAATTCTTTCTGAATGAAACATGCAGGTTTCCACTAGAAACGTAAATCTCGAAAAGCTGACCTTGAGAAGTCCTTATGTATAAATATTTATTTTTCCTTTCTCTCTTTTTCTCTCTCTACTTTCTTTCTCCTTTCTCTCTCTTTTTCTCTATTTCTCTCTCTACTTTCTGTTTTCTCTCTCCCTTTTCTCTTTCTCTCTCTCTCTCTCTCTTTCTCTCTCTCTCTCAGGTCTCAGCAAAGGGAGCGCTTATGCCAAGTTCGACAACTCCGCTTAAACAGAAGCCAGTGTTCCACATCGTACCCTGGAGCCCTCAAAGCAATCAATGAACTTTTTCCTGGTTTCTCCTTCAACCGGAATGCTGCACTTTAATTCTGTCTGATGATTCTCTTTTCTTTTCTTGATTATTATTATTATTATTATTAGTGATGGCTCAATAGCACAGCTTACTGAACAACATTAACTTTTGAACTTTCTCAATGTTCACTCCGTACAAGCTTACTGTAAACCCTTGAATTTATTTATGTAGGTCAAAATGATGTCATGTTTTAAAAAATAACAATACAAATAAAAACTGTTGGAACGTTCTCATTTCAGTGGAACTTTAAACACATATAAAAGGACAAAAAAATAAACACATTCTTTTTGTAGAAACATGCTGGAGGTGGTTTTCGCTTTGTGTCGTTACGTACCTGCATTCATTCATTCAGTTGTTTTTGGTAAGCACTTGCTCGGGGTCTCGTGGATCTGGAGTTTATCCCTGGACTTTAAGAGGATACCCAATACACCACCATCAACCAGATTTACCAATCAGGGCAAATCAGCATGAAGTGGCAATAAAAAAATAAAACGCAGAGGTGGGAGTGGGCAGTGCTGCGAGCGATCACAACGCACAAATATATGAACGCAGTTACAGACCGTCCCTCAAGTGCGAAATGTGCTACGATATGCTTTTTTAACTATTAATTGGTAAATTGTGAGCGTTTGTAAATTATGCTGCATTATGATTCATTTAAATCGTCTCGTCCCCACGCTGATCTAAAAGGAAAATCCTACAAATACATATTGTTAGGTAAAATTAGGCACACACGTGAGGAAGAACCCTGTGCCTGTACAGATGAACATGTTTCTAACTAGCCGTGCCTCCACTAATGACCACCAGTCTAACTGGCCTGTCCTGTGAACTACACATCATGCTTTCTTTCAGCTGACCAATCCTGTGTTGCCTTATCCCAGTGCTTATCTGTGTATTGTGGTGGCAAAAAGTGTCTAGTTCTCGACGCTAAACATCCTAATTTTTTTTCAGGTGTTTATTTAGCCTTTTGGAAAAGAAAAGCATACAATCAATTACACAAAGGAAATTGTTCTGCGAAAGGACCTCGGACCCCGTCTACCATCCTCTAGCTCTGATTGGATCCCCAAAGTTCCTCCTCAGTCCCATGATTGATTCCTAGACGCCGAGTGGTCCATCAAGACCCATCCTTTTATACAGTATCTTCGATTTCACCATGTTTTCGGTTCGCCACCATTAATTTCGGGCATCACACTTGCTGAGATTGTTTACTTTAGGCTTATCACTATGTTGAGGCTAGCTTAGCGAAAAAAACCCACAAAACAATTGCTTCACTGATTCTTAACCCTGTAGTTACCGCCTGTCTTTAAGTGACCTTGAAGGTTTCAGCTCAACGCCACCTGGTCGAGCTCCCAGAGCTATGAACATTGTGTTGTCATCGAGCGATTCTTGTACAGAGGGGAATGGAAGAAAATAAAATAATCTTACACTCACTTCAGTGAATAAACTCCTCATACAATAGTCACGTAACTCATCCAGTAATCAAATGATGCAGTAAATCATACAATTGATCTTCCATAGTTATAATCATTAACAATTTAAATATAGGACTTTTCATTAAAGATGACTTCACTGAATTCTCCATTTCAGGATTACAACTGTCTTTAAATGAAGGAAATACTTTCATTATTCATTTTCATATTCATGTTGATGCTGTTAATGATCAGTAATTTATTTGAATATGTGATCGGGAAGTCCAGCAATTTGCATGAGATCTAAGGAGGACCAAATATATGACATTATGACATTTCAGACCTGCAGGCCACAGGCCTTCCTCAGTTCATGGGTCCAAAACACACAGCGCCCCCAGTGGCGCCTGATCAGCTGATTTTTTCCTCCACAGTGTATAAAATCTGTAAATCATTAAATAAATTGGAAATATATACTGGACAACGCTCGTGTGTCGTGTTGGTGTTTCTCCCCAGGCATGATGAGGTAAGGTCTGAAACAGAGTGTGTGAGATTTTGTAAAGCAACTGCGTCTGCTCAGTGTGCACAAAAATCAAACGAAACGAAGCCGGCCACAAAAATGAACATCCACGGCTTTCCAGTGCTAACTTTTCACTTGCGTCTTTAGGAGTGTAAACAGTGATAATAGTATTTTTGGACCAAAACGCAAAAATGCAAGCCTTTAATAAATTTGGACCCTTGTATGTTATATGGTATGACTTTTTTGGGCAAATTGATATTTTAAAAAATATATATAGCCTTGACTAATTTTATATACATATAGGGGTTAGCACGTCACGTCTGCCTCACAGCAGGAAGGTCCTCGGTTCAAGTCCTGGGCTCGGTGAGCGTGTTCCTGGGTGGAGTTTGCATGGTGTCTCTGTGCTTGCATGGGTTTTCCCCGGGTACCCTGGTTTCCTCCAGCAGTCCAAAAACATTCACATTAGGCTAATTGGCTGTTCCAAATCACCCCTAGATGTGGATGTGTGTGTGTGTGTGTGTGTGGTGTTGGATGGGTGAGCTGTTCAGGGTGTACCCTGCCTTCGCCCAGTATTGGCTGAGATAGGCTCCAGCCTCCCCATGTCCCTAATAGCATTTAGCAGTGAGTGAGAGTGCTTTTATATATTCATGAATTCTAAACAAGCTTAACAGTCGTATCCAATCCAGATGAGTTTCTAGAATAGTTCTTAGAAATAGTTATATTTAAATAATAATAATAATAAATAGTAATTAGCATTGTGAGTGGCTCTAAGCAAAACATTTTTCACAGCTCAACCCATTCAAGATGGCTGCCAAATTTTAAAACGCAAAAGTCCACTTCCTCTCAAACACGCCTCCAGCACAAGTCCCGCCCACAGAGTTTGATTGACAGGAGTACCCTAATATTTGAAATTGCCTAATGACAGGATTTTGACGACTATTTTGATACATTAGATAAGATAGAACGCTAGATGCTCTAACTTTTCCAGTATGCATTCAACTTTATACAGTATATACATTAAAAATTACTTTGTTTACACTGTAACTAACAAATATTTTTCAATGCAAAAAAATATATAAATACAGATTCTGCAATAAAAAGTCTAACTCTTGTGGACATTTCTTAATTAGGCTTCAATTCGGATGATTTCAGGGACATCCGGAAAAAGAACGAGGCTTCCGTCCTCTTCCGCTTGCCTTTAATATGGGCGGGGCTTGTCGTGCGCGAGCCCGGTGTTTATTTGAATGAGGGAATCAGAGGGAGAAGCGCGCACTGGTTACGCGCGCCCCCGCGAGGTTCGCGTCACGTGACACGGCGACGTCCAATCCCATCCGGAGGAGGTAAAGAGTGGCGCGTTCTCGTGGCGGCTGGAGAGGGCAGGCAGTTGTTGTGAGCGCATCTTGTGTAAATTTAGCGAATCCATCATTTTCTTCATCTGGCAAAAATGTCCGAGGATAAGCCCAAGGTGAGTTGTGTATTTCTTTTTTAATTATATCCAGGCTGAAGGTTTGCAGGCCGCGGTATGTTTTTATTTTGCGGTTCATTTGCGCAGCCTCGCTGTAGATGGCAGATTGCGCATTTTGTGCGGGAGAAATGGACGCCGGCGTGCAATCATTGTACTGTTTTTTTTAATCTGCGTTTCGTTTTTTCTACGTATGATTGGCGTTAACGTCGGTTTAACAATAACACGCTGAGTGAAACGATTCGAAGCGAACCTGTGATGTTTGGTTCTGGCGCGATCCCCCCCCTCAGCCGTCTTTCCTTTGCGGGTTTTTTCCTTTGTGAAAGCGAAGTGGCGCTTTTCGGCCACGTTACGCAAGTGGCGTAACAAATGCCGCAAGCACGAGCGCGAGATAACGAGCCGATATTCAGCGCGTTTAATGCCCACATACAGTAGAACTCCTCAGGAACTGACGTCTGTGGTGTATATAGTTGCTTGAAACCACAACCAGGAGCGCGCGTTTGCGTTTATTTCATAACAGTTGCTTTTTGCTGCGCCAGTCGAGGTGCGAAAATGGCGCGGCGTACCCTACGCAAACAGCGCATCGCCTCAACAACACGACATGATGCGTGTCGAATGGTTAGCGCGGCATGTGCTCGACCTGGACTGGTTATATTTTCTGGAAGTAATTAAACAAAATGTACATTAACCTCATTAATCCAAGCGTTCCCGAAGGAGTGGAAATATTTCTTAACGTAACTTGCGCAAAAACCGGCATGCACGACAAACGAGCACGCGCATAACAAGCCTCTTATCTCAGACACCCAGAAATCAACAAAATCGTTTCCCAGACATGGTTCCATCTGTAAATACAAGCTGTTTTGTGAACTATACGTCCATGGAGACTCTTTCTTCATTCCAGAGCTTGTTTGGACTTATTTAAGGTTTGTGTTTTTTAGGAGGGAGTGAAGACCGAGAATGACCACATCAACCTGAAGGTGGCTGGACAGGACGGATCTGTGGTCCAGTTTAAAATTAAGAGGCACACACCGCTCAGCAAGTTAATGAAGGCGTACTGCGAAAGACAGGTGAAGTCCTCGAAATGATTGCGCCTGCGCTTACAGGAGTGGCGCGACTGAAATCTTTTTAGTTTCACTTTGCATGAAAATGATGGTACTGAACTTTTACCCTTACTTGTTTCTGTGGTTTATGTCCATTGTTCACCTGGGAATGTGGATAAAAATAAAACTGTAATAAACCATCGATGACTTTTTAGAGTAAAAGTGCAGTGGGTAGATCATTCTAAAGTGCCCCCTTTGTTCCCCATCACACTACTGTACAGGTCTGAGAAAACAGTTGCAGTGCTCCTTCAATCTTTGAAAACTGTTCAGCACAACAAGATTTCAAAAAGTTCATGTAGGAATCCATTCCCATCCGCTAAATGCTTGGTTCAAAAACATTAAATTCCTTTTCGTTTGTAAGTTAAAAGGCTGTTTAACAAATATTTTGAATGTTCGTTGCATATTTATGTAACTTTTTGACAAAAAAACAGTTAATCATTACAGGGACCCTTGAACTAAACAACTTTTAGGCTAACATGTTGTACTTTTAAGTCATATGTCGTTATTTATTGCTCATGGTCTCGTTTTTACAGAAATATCAGTTTAAAAAGATTTTACTTACCATTTATTTATTTAAAAAAAAAAAAGGAAAAGCTTGTTTTTCTTCAAGCTGGTATTTTTTACTTGTTTTTTTCCCTTCTGTTTGTTACTCTGGAAAATTCCAGAAATTGAATCTTGGCATCCAAACCAGATCATCCCAAAGTGGGCCATGTAAAAATTATTACCCAGTAGATCCTGCAAACCCACAATGTTAACATGAAGGCTGTTTTTGCACTGACCCTTCTCATCCTGTTTCTTGCAGGGCTTGTCGATAAGACAGATTAGGTTTAGGTTTGATGGACAGCCGATAAACGAAACGGATACGCCAGCACAGGTGAGTTTCTTCTAACCTGCATACATGGTTCTGTGTTCACTCCGGTGATTAACGAAGCGAGGCTAGTTTTCTGTGTACTCCATTTCAGTTCCAGCACAACAGCTGAAATTTGGATTTATAATTTTAAATATAACACGATAAAGCAACAAATCTAATTGACTGGCTCATGGGATTCCTTGGACTGGTGTGTGTGAGGTCCGTCGTTTTTTCAGGCCCTCACTAAAACGTTGGTTCCTACCTGTAGTTGGTTCCCGTTTACAGTTTTCTCAAAAAAGTGCAATTTAAATGGTAAATGTTTAATTTCGTCTTGTTGTTTAGAAACATTGTGACCTGAGACATTTAAAACAAAAACACATGCTTGGAAGGATGTAGCTTGTTTTGCTACTGATGCTAGTTTTTTACCATGACTTTGCACTTTTCTTTCTTTCATTTTTTTTTTTTTTATTACTAGCGTAAACATATATTAAACTTATAACAAGTTGCAAATTTATTGGTTAAAATTATCCCTGAGGAAGTTGTTCATGTGCTAGCACACGCTTTGATTGTATCAGTTATACGGGCTAGCATACTAGCCAAAGTATGTTGTAGAGCCGTTACCTGGTAATGTTGGCATCATTAAATTAAATAAAATAAAATAGAAAATGACACCATCTTAACAAACCTTTTTCTTGTTTGGTAGTTGGAGATGGAAGACGAGGACACTATCGACGTATTTCAACAACAAACAGGCGGCCATCGCTAAACCTTCTCCTCCACACAGCGGGGCTCTCCCTCAGCTGTTTTATTTGACTTGATCCCCAAAAAATGTTTAACTGTGCTGTTTATTTACTCTATTATTATTTTTTTTGGTCGTGTTGGTTTGGATGTCCTCCCTAGTTTTCATAGGGTTTGGGCTGTCATTCTTTCCTTTTTGTTCTTCCTTTTCTTCCCCAATATTTAAAGATACAGGTAACATGTGGCTAAGAGGCGAATCCAAGATGGCTGCTGTAAGGTCCAAAATGGCCGCCGCTATCTGAACAGAAGGCCCATTTTTCTTGAGAAAGCCGAGCCCTGAGTTTCCTTATCCTGATAAATAAAACAGTCCATTCCCTTCCGTATGAAATCTGCCAAGTTTTGAGGAGACCTGATCTGTTTCAAGGGTTTTTTCCCCTCTGTCTCTGTCTTGTGCAGCTTTAATTCTATTTTTAATCCGTGTCATGTTTGTTAGCTGAAAGGACGCCCATCCAACCTTATTTGGTCCAAATGCAGAGATTACAGGGAACTTCGGTCTCTCCTCAGACCAGATCCCCAAATGTATCCCGGATTAGTTCGTGTTTTTATTCTTAATCTGAAACTCCTTATTTCCCCTCCACGTCATCCCTTTCATCTTTTCAAAGGCAACAAGTCATCACTGTTCTGTAACGGACGTCCGTCACCCTGAAGACGCGTAGTCTTAATCGTT
The DNA here is from genome assembly GCA_039654325.1 of Tandanus tandanus. Classification (NCBI taxonomy): domain Eukaryota; kingdom Metazoa; phylum Chordata; class Actinopteri; order Siluriformes; family Plotosidae; genus Tandanus; species Tandanus tandanus. Next base: position 1,684,952 of record JBCNYH010000021.1, read on the forward strand.
CCCCGTACAGTCTGGCGTCCATAAGGGTTGGGACTGAATCAGCGTCCACGTGGTCTCATTATTATTTTTTTATGTACTGATTTGTACATTATTTGTTGTCCTTTACTACTGTATACAATAAATATAGTTTGGTACTCAGATTTCTCGCCAGTGCTTTGTCTGTGTGAGTACTGTAAGTTTCAAATACTGCAGCAGGTTATTGTTCAAAAAAAAGTTTAATTTTCCATTTACAGATGAAAAAATACATACAAACTTTAATACATGAACAAATATAAAACATATATATAAATAAACGCAAAGGCACCTGAACTTCCATCACTGCATAGTGTTGTAATGTGTTTAAGTGAATTCTGTGCTAAGTTACAGTAACTGCTTCTATCTACTGTGTACAAGAATTCTGTTTGATGGAATTTATTTTTAAGTGCAAAATTGCTAAATAAAATCAATCCTGTAGCCCAGGGGCGCCCAATCCTGTTCCTGGTGATCTACCTTCCTAAAGATTTTAACTCCGACCCTAATGGGGCCCATCTGTCAAATCCACTCATCACTTTAAGTCTTCATTTCCAAGTCTTAAGTCTTGATTAGATGATTGGATGGTCAGGTGGGCATAATTCGGGTTGGAGTGAACGTCTTCAGGAAGGTGGATCACCAGGAACAGGATTGGGCGCCCCTTCTGAAGCCGATTCCTTCGATCACTGATATTCGTAATCGTTAACAAATCTTGCATCTTGTCACAAGAAATGCTTCTTCATTGTGCTTTTTGTATGTTATTTTTTTTTGCTGGAAATACACAGGCGCCGCAACATACTTGGACTTCCAGACCAGGTTCCTCCTAGACGCCCTCGTTAAAAACACAAATGGCTTCCGAGTGGGAGGCTCTCAATTTAGAGCCACTTTGGAGAGCATTTCCTGCAGACGGAGTGTTTGTTTCAGTTCCCTGTCGGTAAACTTGCCCCCCCTCCCAAACACCCACACTCACACCCAGGCTTGTACACTGAAGCACTGTTAACGTAGCCCTGTATGTTCCCTTCATTAAATGGACGTGGGAGTGTTTTCACATTGTCGATGTATTGGAAATCTTGACGTGATTTGGCCCTCTTGTCTGATTATGTACAAGTTATTTACACATCCTTTCCTCCAGCTCAAGGCTCATCAGATCCTACGCTGGGACAAAACAAGCCAAGAACCGAGAGATCTTCCAGTTCCAAAGCGCTCATACCTACAGTTCTGGTGTCCTCACCTGAGTTTATAAGTTTTTTAGCTTCATTGAATAATAGACTGTGCTTTTCTCGAAACAAAAAAAAAAAACCACATGCTTGTAATTTCTGGAAATCATTACCCTTCTTATTTAAGGAAACACCCTTAAATAAGAAAGGGAGCTTTTTAGTTTTTTCTTTCTTTTTTTTTTTTCATTGAATTATGACACTGGCCAGCAGGGCGGGGTGCTCCCTGGTGTGACTGATGCTTGACGTCCACCACAAGGTTGCGCCAGTGGGCTAAAAAACTGGTTCAGAGCAGAGTTTCAGAGAACACGTTTACACCAACCCGGCTTCTCGGCACATCCGATAAAACTGGCCTCTCTGTGCTATCAGGTTAGTCGGGGAGTCCATCTCCACTATGTGCCCTTTATCCATTACAAGAACCCTGCAGGGGAGCAACACAACATCATCAATCCTTGTTTTTGTATCTTTTTTAAAGGTATAACTGCTGTACTTCTAATCTCAACCAGATGCCCCGTAAACTCTTCTGGAAAGCTTTAAAAGAAACGAACACGGGGTGCCAGACGGACTGTTTCCACTAGTGGCACTGACGCTCCTTATTGAAAGTATTAGAAACAGCAGGACAAATTTTAGGTGCAATCAACACAACATTCATTCATTTGCTTAATCGCACTAGGATTACAGGGAGGCTGAAGCCTATCACAGCTGACTCTGGGCCAAGGCGGGACACACCCTGAACGGCTCGCCAGTCCATTGCCCAACCATACACACTCACACCTAGGGGCAATTTGGAACAGCCGATTGGCTTAAATGTGCATGTCTTTGGACTGTAGGAGGAAACCCACGCAACAACGCCCTCGTCGAGCCCTCGAACCCAGGACCTTCTTTTAATGCAACCTGTTGCTTTTAGCCTCTGGCGTCTTGATGTACCACTAAACAATCTGTCTAAATATGCTTCAGGTGGTTGGGTGCCATTTTGGGCATTGCATCATGGGTACATTGGAACTGGTACTACTCTTATATCTAGTGCGGGGCATTCGGGAATCCATTGGATGTAACCGGTGGTTTTCTGCGACTCCCTTGATTATTTCTGGTGGTTTCTGCCATCACTTGAGTGGCTGCCGTATTGCTTCTCGGAATCTTTTTTTTTTTTTTTTTTTTTTTTTTCTATGCTGTATTAATCCCGCAAGGGAAATTATTTAATATCTCTGTTGTTTTATCTCTGATGGTTACAAATTAATAAATTAGCTTCGTTTTAATCTCACACAACATATTTGTTTTCATCTTGGAATGTTTTCTTTAATGCCAAACGTCTACATTTGTTCACAGGAAGCCAAAAGAACGAGTTATCATAATGTAATACTTACTTCCTGGTTCGATTGGATACAAAATCCAGTTAACCCCCACGCATGACTACAAAAACTTACGTTAGCGCTACGCCAAACTAGCAACTGAAGCAGCCAAAGCTATTTTCGAGTACTGGAAGTAGCCGATGGAGTCCTGAATGACTTTTCCTGTACCAAACATCACAGGCTGATCTGATTGGTTCTTACATAATTCTCAGTTACATAAAGTTGAGAATTTGTCACTGCAATTTCACTTGCTTTGCGAAATTCGCTTCTATTCTGCGCAAACAGCTCATTTTACCCCCTAATAACCGGAATGGGAAAGCAAAATACACTGCAGTGGAAACGTACCATTAGCTCTCCATTCCATTTACACACTTTGTTGTTCATTGTGAATAATGTATTCCTCTTCGATGACATCACTCTAGCTTACATACTCTGAACACTTACTTGGTGTAGTCCATGATGGTGTTGAGTCTGTGTGCGATGGTGAGCACTGTGCAGTCCTCAAACTGGCTACGGATGGTGGACTGGATTAGCGTGTCCGTTTCCAGGTCCACTGCCGCTGTGGCTTCATCCAGAACCAGGATCTTCGTCTTGCGGAGGAGAGCCCTCGCCAGACATACTAGCTGCCTCTGGCCGAGACTGTAGGACGGAAAATAGTGATCCTCAAAAAAATCATGTATCGACCAATTACCAGTAGAGATATACTGTACATACGCTAGCAATTATTTATCACCAAACCGTTTAATCCTATTAGGGTTGCGGGGAGGCTGGAGCCTATCTCAGCCGACTCTGGGCAAAGACAGGGTACACCCTGAACAGCTCTGACACAGGGCAACACACACAACCATTCGCATTCACACCTAGGGGCAACTGAAAATATCCAATTAGCCTAATGTGCATGTCTTTGTACTGTGGGAGGAAACCGGAGTACCCGGAGGAAACCCATGCAAGCACGGTGAAAACATGCAAACTCCACACAGAAACGCCCGGGACTCGAACCCAGGACCTTCTTTCTGTAAGGATCTGTCTTTTAGCTTACCACTACACCACCATGCTACCTCGTTAGCAATCAGCCACCCTTATATAGTTAGCATCCTTCAATTGCTAGTTGGTGTTGATGAAGCTCAGTGTTCTCACCTGAGGTTTTCTCCTCCTTCTGAGCACTCATAATTAAGTTTTTCAGGCAACCCGGAGACAAAGTGCTTCAGATGCGCCAGTTCTAAGACGCTCCAGACTTCCTCGTCCGAGTAGGCGTCAAATGGATCCAGATTCATACGCAAGGATCCAGAAAACAGGACTGGATCCTGTAAGAGCCAACCAGAAGCCTTTCAAATGGAATGCTAATTGCTAAAGCTAATCTCATTGGATATTTTTGTATTAAAATTGCATGAGGTACATGTTAGCGCTCACCTGTGGAATGATGGTGATGCGGGATCTCAGGTCATGAAGGCCAAGCTTAGCAATGTTCACCCCATCGATGTAAATCTCTCCTTTCGCCGCCTCCAAGATGCGGAAGATTCCCAGGGCCAGTGATGACTTCCCAGCACCGGTTCTTCCTACAATGCCGATCTGCAAGCACGACGGTGGGATTTAAAATTGATTTAAAATGCCATATTGTACATGATGCATTAAACAGAGCAGCATTTTTCAATCCTTTTTTTTATTACCTTCTCTCTTTCTTGGATATTTAGTGAGATCCCTTTCAAAGCAAGCTCAAGACCTTTACGGTACTGCAGCCCATAATCCTGGAACGCTATGGTTCCTGTCTGAGGCCATGCAAGTGGGAGTGAAATATCGGAGCTCCATGCAGCCTGCAAAGAGAAAATATAAGGTGCTCACCTAACCATTCATTCATTCATTTTATAAGCGACTTAATCCTAATTAGGATTGCATGAAGGCTGACGCCTATCTCAGCCGACTCTGAGTGAAGGCGGTGTACACCCTGAACAGCTCGCCAGACCATTGCATGGCCAACACACATACAACCATTTACACTCACACCTAGGGGCAACTTCGACCTGTTTCTTTTAAGTACGACTTACTTTTCCAGGCTTTTGTTGCCCCATCCCAACTTTTTTTAGAAGGCTTGCTGCAGTCAAATTCATAATGAGGTAATATTTTTCCTGAACTGGTAAAATGTCAGGCAGTGCAGTGGTTAGCACGTCCGCCTGACAGCAAGAAGGTCCTGGGTTTGATTCCCGGGCTCGGGCGTTTTTGTGTGGAGTTTGCATGTTCTCCCCGTGCTTGTCTGGGTTTCCTCTGGGTACTCCGGTTTCCTCCCACAGTTCAAACACATGCACAGTAGGCTGACTGGTGGTTCCAAATCGCCCCTAGGTGTGCAGGTGAGTGCGAATTGTTGTATGTGTGTTTTCCATGCAATGGCCTGGCGAGATGTTCAGAGTGCCTTCGCGCAGAGTCGGCTGAGATGGGCGCCAGCCTCCCGGCGACCCTTATTAGTATTAAGTGGAATGAATGAACGAATGGTAAAGTGTCTCACTTTCACCATTTGATATGTTTTCTATGTTCTACTGGGAATAAAACACTGGTTTATATGGTTTGGACTTCGTAGCATTCTGTTTTTATTCACATTTTATACAGCGTCCCAACGTTTTAGGAACTGGGGTTGTAATTAATAGAAAGCTGTGATGTGCAGATAGAACTAATGCCAGAGCTGTTTTTTATTGAACCTCTTTGCTCACCTCTTTGGGTGTGTCTGCGTACTCTTTGACTCTCTCAACTGACACGATGTTGTTCTCTACATCCGTCCATGACCGCACAATCCAGCTGAGGATGCCGGTCACCTGAAACATAAACAAATACAGCTTAGTTCAAATCTGTGCAGGCGGTTTGGGATTTGGAGAAGATAAGAGTGGATTAAAGGTTTCCGGTTTTCTGTTCATTAAAAAAAAAACTAACAACAAATGAAGTCTTATTCAATCCGGAGATCATTTTGCAAGACTTTAGGATTCTTTTTGAGGTCAGACAGCATATAAGGCTGCAGAACATTGCAAAAGCGGAAAGAAGGATAGAGTAATGGCTCCAGGACATCATGTCAGGGATTCCAGTGTTACGATTGCAAAAATTCAGTAATAACTCTCACCTGGAGGGAGTGAGACACGGCCAGGCCAACAATCCCAGGACTCAGAGTGTCTTTGCCCATCACAGAGAGAATTGCAGCGGCAAGAACGACACCGTTACCCAGGAACTCCAGGTTCACGGCGAGCCACCTGTGGAGGAGCCAATAAGCACTTGTCAAGTCTACAGCTCTCATGGGGCATCATTATTATTATTTTATTTTATTTATTTATTTATTTATATATTTTTAACAAGCCTTATTTGAAAGAACGTGACATTAACAGCTGTGACGTTTGCACAGAAAGGGCATAAAGAACCCCACTCTGTTAACTCTGCTGACCTTTACAAGACCGCTGTGGCGTTTGTTCTGGGACTAGTTTCAAATGTCTGTGCACAACGTTTGCAAACAAATGGCAGCCTATGCTTTCAGGAGGACACTCTGTTATTCCATACAGCCACCTTGGCATTTTTCCCCATCTGTAACCTCAGAATGTCATGCTGCTGGTGAGCACAGCACAGCATAGGAAGGAAATGCCTATAGCATTTGTTTAGATCGTTCTAGAGGAAGAAGATTGAGACAGGATGCCGTCCATGGATAGCGTTTCAGGCTCAAGAGTTTTGCTCGGTGGCTCAACAGTGGTTCCCTTGTAGTCCTTGGATTTGACCCTTCCAATTACTCATCAACTACTAATTTGTATCCAAAGACTATTTTGTAACCGAAGAGTGGCAGAATCCATTCCAAGAATCTGTACATCAGAGGTCAATAGCTTTCTTAAAGAGCTCAACAGTGGAAACTCCGAGACTTGTGGGGTTTTCCAGATTCAGAGCCGGGGAGTTCAGTACGTTTGGTGAAGTGCGAAAGCTGTTTTCAAGCCTGGAAGCAGTCCAGAGAACTAATCCCCTGGTACTCCAATGATGATGTGGTGGTTTAAAGGGGCCAAATCACTCGTGTCGGTTTGCGGCCCAGTGGTTAAAGGAGCACATTCACTTCCCAGGCATATTAAATAATCATGAACTTCAAGGGATATCTCTTTGAAATAAAATGCAATCGGCCACAATGTCTTTCTGAAACCATTTGTTTACGCCTGTACAAAAGTGTCAATGACCCCGTGCAACAGGCATGATTATATTAATAAACATTGACACTTTTTATTTCTCTTGAAATTCTATACCTTCTTCTGTTTGTTAACACTTGATGTCAGACTTTCCCACTTTCTACGAATCGGTGTTGCACCACCAAGCCATTGCATATGCACAGGATCCTCCTTCCGGTCAAGCGGTCTTGTTATTTTAAACGCAGAACCAAAACAAAATGTAAAACAGGTGACTAAGCCCATGAACTAGGGTGGTTTCACCATGAAACCTTTATATTCAGCCCAACGGTGCTGATAATGGAAGATGAAACACATTGGATATTCACTAGTGAATGGGCTTCTTTAACTTTGGGATGGCACAGTCTGGAAAAAGGTATGGAAGCTATCTGCTTGTCGCACTCCATGCCCAGTAATGTGATTGGTTCAACTTGTCACATGGCTTCCTGTTTCTACTTTCAAGATGCCAGTGATTGGGTTGCTATTGTCAGAAGATGAGATGGAATATCTTCTATCTCAAGTAATTCAGAACGGTGCCTGAGTATGGGGCACTATGGGAAATGGATAAACCCTTTGGCCACCATTTTGAAAATCTGCATGCACTTTTGTGATGTCACTCACCTAATACAGCCTAATGTGCATGTGTTTGGACTATAGGAGGAAATTGGAGTACCCGAAGGAAACCTATGCAGGCACAGGGAGAACATGCAAACTTAGTGTGCAACACACTTGCCAAGCTCAGGACTCGAACCCAGGACCTTCTTGCTGTGAGGCTGAATACTACGCCACCGTACTGCCACAGGCAAATATCTCATTATATAAGGAACTACCTTGTTACAGCAGGGTGTCTTACCTAGTTGCAACAAACCGGGGAAAGTAGGCAGTCTGGTTGTGATCCACCCTCTGATTGGCCTGCGTTATGAAGCGTGTTTGTTCACCGAAAGCCCGGATCACACTGGCACCTTGTACTGTCTCGTTAAAGTGAGTGTAGATCGGAGAGCGGCTCACGGACTCCAAACGCCTAAGCTGGCATGACGTGGCCACATAGAAACTCTACAGTGAGCACGTGAGAAAGATGAAGAAAAAATTTAAATCCAATCAAATTTATGCATTCTGTAAAAACAAAATCCAATGTTTTTTGTTTACCTGCACAAAGGCATACAGCAATGCCAGAGGAAGAATGATGACAGCGGCGAAAGGTGTGGCGAGCAGGACAATGATGCACACCTCCATCAGCTTGAATACATATCCCAGCATCATCTTAAGGCCGTCAGGTATCATGCAGTCGATCGCATCGATTTCCTTGGCGAAGCGATTTAGCAGATTGCCGCTGGGGGTGGACTCGAAGAAGGACATGGGTGAGTGGAGGACATTTTTCAGCAGGTCCAGGTGTAACTGGCGAGACGCTATGATTCCCCCAATAGAGATGGCCACTGTGGTGCCAAAAATGGCTATGCCTGGAATGAAAAACAGTGGGACACGGCATAACATCAAGAATAAAGTATAACAATGCTGGATCTGTGCAAATTTAAACTGATCGTACAGTTTGATAAAGAGGGTTTTGTTTTTTGGTTCAGTTTGCTTACTCCCCAGCGAGTCAATGCAACTGGCGTAGTGGTTAGCAGGTCCGCCTCACTGCAACAAGGTCCCAGGCTTTGCGAGGGCGTTTCTATGTGGGGTTTGCATGTTCTCCCCATGCTTGCATGGGTTTCCTCCGGATTCTCCGGTTTCCTCTCACAGCCCGAAGACATGCATATTAGGCTAACTGGCTGTTCCAAAGTGACAATAGGTGTTAGAGTGAGTCTGAATGGTTGTGTGTGTGTTGGCCCTGTGATGGACCGGCAAGCTGTTCAGGGTGTACCCCACCTTCGCCCAGAGTTGGCTGGGAGAGGCTCCAACCTCCCCGTCACCCCAGTAGGGATAAGTGATTCGGCAAATGAATGAAAGAATATTTCTTGAGGCATCTGATTACTAGTAAAGTGGACTGATTTCACCGGTAAATTAAAGTTTTAAACTTTTTAAATACCTTGTGCAAACCCAAGCGCTCCATACACCCCCAGCTTCATGTCAGTGTTGAGCTGGGTACCGTTGATGATGGGCTCGTCAGCCCACATACTGAGCCAGTAGTTGTATGCTAGAGAAGCACCCTGCTGGAAGGCGTACAGGAACAGAATGGGCACGATCAGAGCCAAACCAATGGTATGGAAGTACTCGACGTACATCTCCAATTTCACCTGGAAAAGTAGACGAAGGCAGAAATCTGAGAAATGCCGATAAAATTAGATACAATATGGCAACAATGCATTGTTTATTGGTAATCTCGCTGAAAGGTTTAATTGTAATATTTATCCTTGAGCTACATGACACTCACCCTGCCGATCCGAGCCTTGTCCACTTCAGTCAGTTTCCCCAGGTCTTCAGGAATTGGTTCCTGCTCAATATCAGGGTCGACACTCTGAATAGTGACACTGTTTGTGTCACCCCTAAGGAAAAGAGAAGAAGGATTACTGGTTGCAAATGTTTTTTTTCACCTAATGAAGCCTAATAAATATCTCTATGGGTGCATCCCAAAACCCTGATTTGGCGCTCCTCATTCAACATTTGAACCAGAAGTTGTTCTGATCGGGCATCGTTGCCGGCCGACCCAATTCTCTTATTTGAATGAGGAGCGATGAGAGAAGATACACAAGAGCAGCCATCCTGGAAGAGCTGAATACCACTGTATAATTACACCGCCCCTTACATGATGTGGATTTCTTTTATGCCGCCGGTCCAGCTTAGTCAGCATCATTTTTGGCACTTGACGCTACAGCAGAAACGACGTCTCGTTTCTCTTCATACACATTTCCTCCATTCCACCTCCTCACATCGTCCATGTTTACTCAGTGGGAAGTATCAAGACAGAAAGATGATGGAAACAAGGATGTAGTGTATGGGTTTTGAGAAGCACCCAATTAGATACGAATGCATGGATTTTGTTTAGGGAATATGGCCACCATGTTTCATCCACCTGGTGGTCAGTATCAGGTAATATTGACCTTCAGTGGATCATTGGCTGGGATGAGTAACCTTAAGCCCTTTGGAGATAAGGTTAGACAGGACTAGTACTAGTATTTTTTTGGGTATACTCACCCAATGAGTTGCTCCTGAGAGAGGTCCCTGGAGAACGGCATGAAATCTGTTACGCTGAGTCTCGAGCAGGACTTTCTGGAACCTGAAACCAAGAAGAAAACGTGTTCCTCATTTGACATAATTGAAATCTGGGCAATTTGACCAAAAGGGTCGGACCAGTACTATTTTTCTACATTTACAGCCTTTGACAGACAATCAGAACTTTTGTATACAACTGAGCAGTTGAGGGTTAAGCGCCTTGCTGAAGGGCCCACCTGTAGCAGCATGGTGGTAATGGGAAATGAATCCCTGACCTTTCGGATCAGTAACCGTGAGCCTTAACCACTGAGCCCCCACAGCCTTACCGTTTAATCAGTACCAGTGTTGGTATCGATGTAGTATTTTTGGCACTCTGAAAGTGCTTGATGTACCTCTCTGTGTGGAGCTCTCCTTCCTCTCAGAGCTAGCGAAAGTGTGGATGAACTCTGCGAAGGCTCCGTTACGATTCAGCAGCTCCTGGTAGGAGCCGCTTTCCGTGATCTCTCCTTCAACCAGCACCAGGATCAGATCTGCCTGGGGCAGGAAGCTTGTCCCGTGGGTCACCAGGATGCGAGTCTGCCAAAAAAGAGAACAATATAAACCTTTATAGTAGACTGCAGTGCCAGCCAAGTGCTCAGGGAGCTTTTTTAGAAGTGTGTTTGAGCATTTCTTTGCCTGTAGTGTGTTATGTCTGACTCCATGTCAAAACTGATGCATGCAAAACGCTCGGCGCTCAAGTTTGCTCACATACAGTCGTCACATTCGTTGATGTTCAAAAAAAAAGTGGTGAAGAAATAAAGAAGAAGGAATTCATTCACCTTGTCTCTCAGTACACCCTTGGGCCCGATCACTTTATCAAAGATGTGTTGACCAACGTGGGCATCCACAGCAGAGAGAGGATCATCCAGCAAATAGAGATCAGCTTTCCTGTAGACGGCTCGAGCCAGACTCACTCTCTGCTTCTGACCTCCGGACAGATTTAAACCCTGTAAACAGTTAAGGAATTAAAATACACCACTGTAGAACTAGAACTCAACTTTTATAATGCTGACGAACGTAACGAATTTTGGATTCTCCAACTTTTCTGACAAATATTGATGAAAATCAGGGTTTGCCTCTGTCATTAGCGACATTCGTACGAATGTTTGTGAAAGGGTTTGCGAAAGGCAGCGCATTAGCGACTGCTAGCAAATGTTAGCAACAGGTTTCGTGACCAGTGTTAGCAACTAGTTGCTACTGTTTGGGAATGTCTGGGCCCTTTTTGCCAACTCCTGGTAAAATACCATGCGAATGTCAGACAAATTTTGGAACTGAACCACGCAACCCTATAAAAAGGGTGAGCAAACCCTCCCTAGATATAGAAGATGGACTCCCAGAATATGGATTCCTTGAGGAAGAATTGCTTTGTCTATCCTGCGGCAGAAGACTGATCGATGGACCTATCCCTATAAAAACAGGTGCGCAAACCCTCCTCAGCACTGTGTTCACTACTTGATGAACCAAAAATAACTTTAGTGACCCGTGTTACAACTGTTTGTGGCCCTAAAAACTGTTAGCGAGCTGTTTAGCAACCCTTCACGAACCCTGACGAAACCCAAAATTCGCTACATTTGTCAGCATTTTCTAGCTTTAAGTTTAAATGTTTTTTTCTTCACAGGTTCATGAGCACCTTCTCGCCGATCTCAGTGGCGTCTCCTGCTGGCAGGATGTCAAGGTCAGGCAACAAAGCGCAAGCCTCCACCACACGCTGGTACCAGCTCTTCTTCTTCTCTCTACCAAACAGGATGTTGTCCTGCAGCGTAGCGTTTTGGATCCAGGCCTGCTGAGGGACGTAAGCCACCGATCCCTAAAAAGAGTCCATATAATGTCTCTGAGATTCACCAAGACGTAACAAGAATTATAAAATCTTCAAGTCATTGTGTCATTTATTGATTGTTACCTTGATAGAAACACTACCACTTCTTCTCTCGGTCTCTCCGAGCATCGCAGAGAGCATGGAAGACTTCCCGCTGCCAACATGACCAACGACAGCGACCAATGCACCACGAGGAACTCTCACAGTGATCCTGGAAATACCACATGTATATTTACACACCACTGCTAATTAACGAAAGCAGAATTAACTCTTTAAACCTATATAATAATAGCGTAGTTCCAACTGCAGGGCGAATCACAGCTTAGTATTAATGCGGTAGGTCTGAATGTGCAAGGAGACATTTAACAATCAAAGGTAAAGCTGTAACTTTTCTAACACTGGAATTGCAGCGCATGTTCATTCATTTATGAATCCGCCAATCCTACTAGGGTCGCTCACGGGAAGGCTCGAGCCTATTTTAGCCAACTCTGGGGGAGCAGGAGTACACACTGAAATTCTTGCCAGACTATTGCAGGGCAACACACACACAACCATTCACACTTACTCTCATGCCTAGGGGCAATTTGGTACAGCTTAATTAGCCTAATGTACATGTGTTTTAACTGTAGGAGGAAACCAGACTACCAGGAGGAAACCCACGCTAGCACAGGGAGAACATGCAAACTCCACACAGAAACACCTTCGCCGAGGCCGGGACTCGAACCGAGGACCTTCTTCTGCAACTCCACCACACCACTGTGCCGCCCGGGTCTTAAATTACCTTAATTATAATGACCCGCTCACTGTACATTAACCCACTTACTACACAGCTATTTGCAAAATATTGATTTAGAAATCTAACCAGCTAATGGCGCCCTCAAAGAAACGATCTGTTCTACTTTACTGTTAGGATTATTAACAAATAACAGGCCGTTGAGTACCATAACTGACCAATCGGAATCGAGTATTCCAATAAGCCATGTAATAACTTCTGAATAATAAAAGTGTCTCCACGTTATTGAGTATTACCTACATCATCATACCATGGATGTTTTATTCTTTACATATTCCATCGTTGTACCTTTTCAGACAAGGAGCGCCGTCTTTAGACCAACTGAAAGTCCCGTTCTCTACCACAACGCCTTCTTCATCTGAGGAGAATAAAAAACAGAAAGCAACGGAAACATGAAGAACAAGTCCTCTATAATACACCGTCTGGTGTTTACACAGTAGCAGTGTCCACACCCCCCCAGCACACACACACACACACACACACACTTTTGTGCAAAGCGTACATGTAAATGCTGATCAAGCGTATGGGAACTATTAAGGTGTCTGAGAAAGTACACTTCCTGTCTTGCCAGCATGTGAAATCAAAGCTTCTCCTCAATTACCAACAGTTTAATTAACATCATCTTCGAAATAGCAGTTTTCATGAGCTGTCTGCAAATACGCTGACAGCTCACTGGGATGAAATGTGTTTGCATTTCACAAAAATAGACGTTTGTGTTGAAACCGCAGTCTCACATGGGCTGCTGCATTGCGTCTCTAATTGCTCTCTCTCTCTCCCTTTCTCTCTCTCTCTCTCTCTCTCTCTCTTCCTGTCTTTCTCTCTCTAATGCTCCCAAAACGAACAGGAAGTGGAGCGATGCTGCCACATGGCAATGAAATTTAGAAGCTGTTGGCAAATGAACATCAACAAGCTGTTGCACGACCATACCAAATTTTATCTTCCAAAATTAAAGCTTTGTGTACATTTACAGCTGCTTAATAACATACGGACATAATATACAGTTAAACGTGGAGTTCCCCATGAGATTATTATGGGCTTTTTCTTTTCTGTTCATAATTATTTAAATATTCCGATGATGTTTTAAAAGTTCAAGCCACGTTCTATGAAAACATCGCCGAAAATACTGTCTAAAAGAATTGAAATTTGTTGTCATATGTTATTTTGGACCCCGCCCTCGCCCAGAGTCGGCTGAGATGGGCGCCAGCCTCCCCGCGACCCTAATTAGGAATAAGCGGTTCAGAA
>JBCNYH010000021.1:1724412-1741074 GCA_039654325.1 Tandanus tandanus
GGTGATTGCCTGGATGCCCTGCCACATGCGCCGGGAGTCTCCGCTGTTCTGAAAGTGGCCGTGGATTCTCTGGGCGTATGCGCGTTTCGCTTCTCTTCGCTTCTCTTCTTGTTTACAACATCAGTCCTCTGGTCGAATGAACCAGACAACATGTAAAGCAGGTAAAAAATATATACTAAACCTACAAGCCAGGACAGTCTCACCAAGAAACATTTATATTCAGCCAAAATGAATTAATAATAGAAGAAAAAACACATACTGGTAGGCTACTGGCTCATAAATGGACAGCTTTAATGGCATACACCTAAGCAAGTTTTATTTATCATTTCCCAAGCTAAGAAATGCTATAGTTAGAATAACATAATGCTCTATGCATTCATGTTGCAAATTCAGTATTATAAGTTTTTAATAGTAGCTAATAACAACCTGATAACAACCTGAGTCTTATAACTCCAAACATTATCAGTTTGGAACAGTGCTGTCAACAGCGGTGTGTTTTCAGCACTTTTCTAAGTGCGCTTTTTCCCAGACGAAGGTCGTACGAGGGTGACTACTGTTTTGCTACACCCATGATGATGGCTCAACTAATTATCTGGAACAGGAGTTATGGTTTAGGGTTGGAATGGAATGTTGGAAGGTGGTTGATGTCCAGGAACAGCGATGGTTGGTGATCAGCGGTCTAAACTGTTTAAATGTGTGATACTAAAAACACCTCGCTGAAATATCAATGTGCAATCCGCAACCCTGCTGCCAGTGCTAAACATTACACACTGCTGGCATGTTAGGACACTTTATACTCCATGTTGGAAATGTATTATGAATATCAGTATTTTTTTTACGCATTACTATAATTACAGTAAGTGGCTCAGGTCATTGAGGGACAGTCAAAGGGGTCTGAATTGGGTTTGTTTGATTGTTTTGTTGTTTTTAAAGATTTTACATTTGTGGACGTAAAATCCAATAATATTAAAGGTATATTTAGTATCGAGCTCTTATATTTCTTACATCATTCTTTAATTAACATTCATTTCAGTTTAATAATAATTTCAATAGAAACGGGTTCAGTGAATGGAAAGTTCTGAGATTACACTTTTATAATTTCAGTTTTCAGCCGAAATACTGGATTATTGTGTGTGTTTCAATAATGAGCCCAAAACAGATAACTGATCTAAAGAAACCTGTGTTGTGGGTGTCCACGAGTTATTTTTTTACATCCCTGCAAAAAAACCTGCACAGAAATTTATTTGATTACGTCCTCCAAGGAGGTTATTTGCATCGCCGTGGGTTTTCATCGCCGTGGGTTTATTTATTTATTTGTTTGTTTATTGTTTGTTTGTTTTTCTATCTGTTAGCATCTTTCTATTGACAGTTTTGGCCGACCAGTCTGAAATTGTTATGATGGGTAGGTGATCACCCACGGATGTTCCCATTAAATGTTGTAAAAATGACATCACAAGAAAACATTTGAATTAAAAAAATCTCTAATAATGAGCTAAATAAAATAAAATAAATAAATAAATCCATATCTCTGTCAAATCACGTCCTATTTACACAAGATTTGCAAGTTTCATCCAGATCTGATCCTGATTGTGCATTTGGTGGCAATTTAAATTTAACATAACTTGAGAAATCCCATTTTGTGAAAATGTGGTTGTACGGGAGGCCCACCAGGGGGAGCTGTGTACTTGATTTTTACAGTTTGGCAGAGGTTTGCGCTCTCCAAATGCTCTTGTTTGTTCTTTATCTGAATGTAACCGAGCACGGATTCTTGTCTTCGTAATTACACTACCAGTCAAAAGTTTTAGATCACCCCCATTTTTTCCGTTTTATTGAAATGTAATCAGTTTAAATCCAGTGAATGATCTGAAAAGGAACAAAGGTAACACAAGCGTTACGTCAGATCTACTGAACATTAGAAAAAACAACAACCTTATGTTTCAGTCTGCAGCACAGGCTCCAGACTGAAACATAAGGGTGAAGGCAAAGCAACCAGAAGCTTCCAGAACAGAAGCTTCCATCGTTGTCTACATTTTGTGCAACTAGAGAAAATTAGGTAAAAATTGCTCTTTTTTTACCTCCCACTGTTTATTTTGTTCTATGCTTTAATTTCCGAGCACACTGAGACATTAAACCACGTACATTCCTATAAAAACAGCAGGGAAAATAGGAGTGTTCTAAAACTTTTGACCAGTGGTGTACATTATAAAGCAATTACATATTCCAAATTGCAAAGATGAGTTTATGATTTATTTCCCATGTAACATTTCACTTAGTTACATGTCTCTGTATGTTATTAATTAATTAATTTATACCTCATGTTATAACTGCATTTCACTTTAGACATTTTGTGTATCTACAGACCAGGCTGTTTATTATATATAAGTATTAAAAGTATTCAAGTCCATGTGTTTCATGCCTAATATTTACAGCTCAGACAGAAATTCCTGATCAATTCTTGTGTTTAAAAAACAAAACAAAAAGAGGTCTCAGTGAGGCGGGGCGCATAGCAAGTGTTTCCCAATTACTTTCACAATGCTGTGGTTTTTTAATAACTAAAAACAGGCTGTTGTGGCTCCAGAATAGAAGCATAAGGAAATCCGTAGGCCCGGACCACAGACAGCTCAGTGGAGCCATTCCTCTAATCTACTGGAGAAAGCCTCCTACTCAGAGCTCCTCCGTGACGTATTTCCATTCATCAGTGACATAAATCGCGGTACAGACACGAGCCGCACAAACACGGCTTAATTTTTATTGCCATATTTTGCAGTGAAAATACAAAGCTGAGGTGTACGTAGGAGTGCGGAGATGTTTATGAGAGCTCCTCAACTGAGGACAACAACGATTAAAGAAACGTTATTCACGCCAAAAAAGAAAAAAATTAAAGACATTCTCCTAGGAACTGTATTCTCACTTTACTTTTTTCTGTATGCTAAAAATATTTCTGATGAAGCTGAGATTTCTGCAGCTGAATTTCATTACACGAGGGCTCCAAATGAGACCTGTTAGTCATATATCTCCTCAAAATCCAATCCAACGTCATGGTTCTTGGCCGAATCTTGGATCTATTTGGGGCAGACGACACAGCTGTCGTCCAGATGTGCCTCGGGGCTGCTCAAGGTGAACAAGAATGACATTTAAACAACACCATGAGGTTTATGTGAGTTTGTTTAATCGGAGTTTCAGTAGAATTTTGTCATCAGTCTATTATTATCTGTGAATGCAGCTTGAATTTACTTTATGTGCATAATATTACGTACAGTGTGTGTGTTGGCTTTGCGATGGTCTGGCGAGCTGTTCAGGGTGTACCCCGACTACGCCCAGTGTCGGCTGAGATAGGCTCCATCCTCCCCGCGACCCTACCAGGATTACGCAGTTCAGCAAATGAGTGAGTTAGAGGGAGAGAGTGAATATTAGACACAAAGGATATTAAAATTCATTTGATTTACTATAACACTACATCCCGACGTGTTTGATTCCTTTTAGATCAATGATTTCAATTATTAATTGAATAATAATTAATGGGTGTGGTGTTGATCTAACAGTAGGTTCATCCATTAAAGCGCACTGGATTAAAAATGATGAAATTTGCTAAAATGAGTTAAAAAAGTTGTTAAAAATGGCCACTTCCTATAAACATTCAGCTGAAACTAATCTGTTAGCAAATCAGAAATGCATTTTTGTTGTTGTTGTTGTTGTTGTTGTTGTTGTTCTTAAAGTAGGAGGCAGCACTTGTTAAAGGTTAATCTTATTTAAATATTTGGATTCCTTTCTTTCTGTGTACAAAATATTAGGCCTGATAGCTTTTTTTTTTTCTGTTTTCATTTTATAGACATTTTATTTGAAAACTGAGTCTCAGGATGATGATGTCATCAGGGCCCCACGTTCACATGTACAAGTATAGGAGTTTTGATATATTCATGCCATTTATTTACAGATTTGTGTTGATGTGCAAAAAGGTTTAAATTAAAATCATTTCCTGTGCAGTGGGAAACTAAATATACACCAGGATTCAAATATTTAAGCACTAAACACCTGAAATACTGAAAGAAATAATGTTTAAAGCCAATCTCCTCCATGTTAACTTGGGTATCGATGATGTCATTATTCTGAGATTCAGTTTTCAAATAACCGCCTAAAAATAACAGCCATCGATCTAAGATCTTGCACACAGACAGATTTTAATATAGAGTCTTAATTGAGTTTAACTTCCAACAGGTGCTGTCCTCTCCTTTAATCTGCATGACTACAGATACACAGGATCCTATTCTGCAAACATCCTTTCACTGACTAGTTAAAGGGCAGGATTTATAAAAAAAACAAAAAAAAAACAAAAAAAAAAACCCCCACACACATTCCACCCTATCCATAAAACACTACAAGCTATTTCTTTACCGTTTGGCCTTCGTTTCTTTTTTTAAACGACCCTGAGGCTTGTTTTAATAACACACGTTAAAAAAGCCACTAGTTTGTTATAAATTTGTTGTTAGCCTGGTTAGCATACACGTTGGAGCCACGATCGCACATTAAAAATGTCTGTGGGACAATTTCACAAACCAGATTCCATTTTCTTGAGCAATCAGAGGTTACTGGTTCCGGCTTTGCACCATCTTTGGCATTTTTCACATAGTGAGGTGTAAAAACAGAGGAGATTTTAATTAGCAGGTGCTAGGATTCACGTTAGTTGCTTTTCCCCCTTGTGGTTTATTACTGACGGGTCAGAAAGCACTGCTTTTGTAATTTTTTTGAAGAACTTCAGCCAGCTTTAGTGTTAATGTTAACATAGTGGCTCAGATATTAGTGTCAAACAATTAATATCAGTACAGAAATCAGTTAGCATAATGCTAACAAGCTTTTATTTGTTGTTAACCTGGTTAGCTCTAGCTACTAGCTCCCTTTATTTTTTGGCCTGGTTCTGGTATAAATATTCACTGTACATTTTTTTAAAAGCTAAATTTTATACATTTTTTTCTAGCAATGTTTCTTTTCGGTGAGGCTGTTAGCAAACTACAACCAGTTACACCAGAAAAACATTTTCCCAGCTAACAATTTATCTTTCCCGGAACGTTCCAGCAACGTTATTTTTTTACTTGCAGAAACGAGGTTGTTTCTTCGCGGTTTGTTTGGCTGTTCTATGGTTTGCCAGGACAGTTTGTTATGCAAATATAACGTTAGTTTTTGGTTGCAAGCGACGTTTACGGAACGTTCCACTAAAGTCGTGGTCACATAGTCAACCTGCAATAAAAAATGAATTTTGATGGTGTTTTGATGAAAATTAGATTTGATGTCGCCAGGGACGATTTTCCGCACAACTTCAGGCTTGGCAACATGTTTCAGTCAAACTTCGCAATGCAAGAGGACGAATAATTAACACGGTATTACATGGGTCAACTTGCAACGATAATTATGATACAGTGTTACATGGTAAAAAAAAATTTGGTTTAAAAAACATGCAGTACAGCCAAGATTTATGCTAACCAGGCTAAAAGGAAGCTAGCAGCTAAAGCTTACAACTTCCTACAATGATTGTCCATGCAACACCGTACCCTAATAATAGTAGCAAGTTGTAAGCTTTAGCTGCTCGCTTAAGCTTTTGTGTATAACATTGGCTTAATGTTTACCTGATGGTTTTAATGTGGGAAACCTTAAAGTACGTTCTTGTTCGGCGATATTAACATTCTTTTAATCCTTGCAATATGTAGGAAACCTTTAGAAAACCTTGTGACAACGTTCGTTACAGTCTAAATGTTATAGAAAAGTTCATGTAAACTATCATGGACCTGTGATAATTGTGTCTATTTACTGATTGGCTGAATTAATTAGTTAAATATTTATTTATTTGTTCTTGTATGTATGTGTTGCTTGTACGTGTGTATGCATGTATAAGAAAAGTTTTTTTTATTGTCATTCCAGTATATCATAAGCCGACAGATTTCAGTATATGGAAGAAAAGTTCCAGATTCCTGCCCTGTGTTTAAAAAAAACAGCATCTTCGCAGATTAAATATTTGTGCACACAGTTAATTAGGACGGTGTAATTTCTCACTCGCCCTGTAATTGCACCGAATCCATTCCGAAATAACAGGTTAAGTATCATATCAAAAAAAATCCAAGCCCTGAGAGAAGTGGTTTGCTCTCTTTTTATTGCACAGACTATTGTTTGTTTATCTTTCGGCTCATTGGGAAATGAAAAGTGTCTGGACGTGAAAAAGTCTCGGCACGGGCCCTGCAGAGCCAGAAACAGGTGCAAACGAGACTGAGCAAGCGTCGGAGTTAAAGCAGCCGAGACAGACGAGTGGTTGTGCGCTTCCACCAGACGCATGCCGAATTCCCTCTGTCTCCGAGGACAGCCTGTTTTGAACCGTTTAACAAGAGCTGTAGATGTAGAGACATGTTCATATTTTACTCACCGTAAACACTTCAGCATGGCCAGTAAAGTGTATCTCTGTTTGTCTGTCTCTCGCTCTCTCTGTCTCTCTCACTCTCACTCTAGACTTAGTATGTCTTAAATAGCAGGCTATAAAAAGAGCTGGGTGGTTGAGGATTTAAATCAGAATTCGACATGTTGTTTTTACAAGTCGAGGGGACGCACCATGAGGAGACAATTAAAGGAAAAGTTCTAGACCACGATTGGACTGATTGTACCGATGTTACATAACTGAGAGGACCCTCCTCACATCGTTCCTGCACCCGCTCTCCTCCCAGCATCATTTTCTCTTTTCCAAAATACGCCACCACATCCACTGTTTCTCAATGTGTGTTCTTCAGCAACCGGATAACCACCAGCCTTCACTCACACACACATATGCATATAAAACACACTGATACACACATATATATAAAACACAAAGGCACACACTTAGGCGAACACAATGTATGCACAGATATACCCTGATATAATGCAAACGATGGTGAAACGTCTCCTGCCGTTCACAGTACGACAGTCTAAACATCTGGTTAACCCAGTGCCACACGTATCCTCTCTCACGGCGATCGAGAAGATTCCAGAGGTTTTCCTGAGGGTCTTTTGCAAAGGATGCTGCCAAAGTTGTATGCAGTGTGTCTCCGTAACTCAGAACAACACTCCGAGAGACTCCATCGAACAATACTTGGCATCCAGCATCGCAGCCATACGTCTCCAGGGTTTGCATTTCAATCTTAAAACTGGATTACTGTCAAGGTGCAGTTTTGCATGGTCTGCCAGTGTCCGTGTGGGTTTCCTCTGGGTTCTCCTGTTTCTTTCCATATTGGAAAAAACACACAAAAGCCTCGGGCCTGGAATTACTAGACGATAGATGATGGTCGACGATTTATTGCCTTCCAGTGACAACCGGCACTATCCCGTAAGTGTTCTGTGCACTTCCGACAGAATACGTCTGGACCAGGGTGCTAGCTTGAGACCTGGAGGGGTGTAGCTTCCATTTACAGAAAGTTTCCTCGTGTTGAGAATTTCTGTGGGTCATTCATTCATTCGATGAACCGTTTAATCCTATTAGGGTCACTGGGAGACTGGAGCCTATCTCAGCCAACTCTAGGCGAAGGTGGGGGCAATTTGGAACAGCCTTTCCACCTAATATGCATGTCTATATACTGTGGGAGGAAACCAGAGTACCAGGAGGAAAGCCACACAAGCACAAGAAGGACATGAAAACTCCACATAGAAAAACCCTTGAACCCAGGACCTTCTTGCTGTGAGGCGGATGTGCTAACCAGAACACCACTGTGCCGCTGTTGTTGCAACCGTGAAGGCCTCACCTCCCACGTATGCATCGCAGTCAGTGCCAGTAGACATGACATCTGCGCCATACCGCATGCATCGGACATGCTCACGTTTCTCAGGCAAGTGCATGTTCCCTCTGCCCATATTTTTGTGGCAGACTGCCTCCAAAATCTGTCAGAATGGTCACGGAATGTCCACGGTAGTCCTACCCACGGTTCTCACATATCAACCGGCTACGAAACATTAGCATAAGTGGATGCGTCAAGCTAAATGACCCCAATGTCCAGAGTACCCGGGATGGGACCCGGAACCATCTTGACCCTAACTCTAAGTTATTAACACTGTATTAAAATGTAGATATGAATAATTTTGCATCACATCAACAGCACTTCCTCTAACTTTCCTTCCTTTCCACCTCTCATTTATTCCCAGAATCAGAATCTTTTGGCATCTGATCTTTTGGCATCATTAAGCCAAGCACAAGGCCGAGTTTTCGCTCCCGAGTCAAGCCTGAGGTGCAAGTCAACCGAGTTTCTTTATTTTCATGACTCATAACCAAATCAAGTCCAAGTCATGTGACTCCACGCCGCTGATGACTGCCCACATAAACTTGGCCACTAGTTAAAAATAACACGCCTAATACTGTACATATGGAGCTGAAGACACCGATGTCTGTGTGCGTCAAGGCAAGACGTGTTGCGTCTCTAGGCAGTGGGCAGACACATTGACTCACATTAGCCTGGGGCTCGTGGTCGAAGCTCCACCACAGATATTTGCTGTCTGACCCAAACCATGAAACATTAGTGAACAACACATTGTCTTCTTCCATCTTCTGCCAGAAAACCCAACAAAGAAAACACATCAAATGTTCCAGAGACTGGTGTCAAACTATATGCGTGATGATCGGTCATACATTTAGCTTCCACCACATTCCACCACGTTACTTTAAAAACCTCTTCCTTATGAATATACACTATATAGTGAATGGTTTGTGGACATCTGACCATATGTGCTTTTTTGAACATCCCATTGCCAACATGGCAGTGAAGATAGGTCCATTTAACCACAAGATCAACTCTAGGGACGTTGGGTAATGATTCTGCATCATTAAGGCCTGGGGTGCCTCCACTTCATCCCAGGGTTCTGTGCAGGACTCTTCCATTCCAAACTTGGTACACCATTTGTTCATGGGGCTTCCTGCAAAGGGCCAGAAATGTGTTGTTTGCATAAGTATTCACACACACACCCCCACACTCACTTGGTAGAACCATTTCAGCCTCTAATTACAACTTCAAGGTTGTTGGGTTTTTTTGTTTTGTTTTGTTTTTTAGTTATGCTGTATTAATCTAAATTATGCTCTGCATTTAACCCATCCAAAGTGAACACGCACATTTGGAGCAGTGTGCAGCCCCACTGCGGTACCCGGAGTCCAGTTGAGCTTAGGTGCCTTGCTCAAGGGTACTTCAGTCGTGAAGTGGAGGAAGCGGAAGGTGCTGCTAATCCCCTGCCGCCACGCATTTCTCCTGCCAGTTCGGAAATTGAACCAGCGACCTTTTAGTCCTAAACTTGTTTTTCTATCCATTAGGCAATGGCTTCCCCCAAAGATTCTATGATATGACTCTTAATTTTTTTATTTCTTGCCAGAATTGTCTATTGTTGGCCAACAGCATTGAGCAGGTCTTACCACTGATCCTTAATCAAAGTGACTGTGCCATCTTAACACTTTCTTGGATATGAGGTACTCTTTTTATCGAATTGCCCTGGAGTTGGCTCTAAATTCTAGTCCAATCAGGACAGAGGAAAACATTTTGATGCCTATTTCTTACCACCTCCATGAGGCCAACTCTTCTGTACTGGTATGTTTGTTAGATTGTCGCTTTGTTTGGTCTTGGTCTCATCTTTGGCTGGGTCTATACAGAACTTTCTTGTTACAGACAGAGCAAGCAAAGTTAATAAGTAGTTTTCATTAAAGTAAGACATTTCCAATTTGTCAACTTACCTGTATCATGGTAACCCACTCCTGGGATTGAATCAGTCGCACAGCTACCGCAGTAGACCTCTGAAAGTCGGGGACAAATGATTGGATTGGGACCTGTTATCAAGGATACAACAATGGCAGGTTTTGTGTATAAAACAACTCCAAGCTAGCATCACAGTCCACATCAGGTTCCGCACCGGTCAAGTAAGAACATTAAGCTGAGACTACAATTGAAAAAGGACCAGCCAACTTTCCAAAGGCTCCAATATTGACCTTTTGGGTTTGAGTGAACTTGTACGCACGGTAGCCTCAGATTCCTGTCAGTATTGTTTTCAAAATAGTAATTATGAGCCTAAGGAGAAATATTGCCCTGATCATCCACCTTAACATTTTGACGACGAGAGTATGCTTTGTTGAGTGGTTCAGCATTCTTGTTTCAGCCACAGGTTTACCACTCAGCTGGAGAGGCTGCCGGGAAATGCGCAAGCCGTCGCATAGACGTTTTATGGGAAACAACATAACAATTAAACACGACCGCTAACACACACTGGTTATGCTAAAAACAGTGAAAAGTTACACTTTACTTCCGACTGCCAAGTCCACACAGGACGGTAAATGAAGGTTAAGTTTGCACACACACACACACACACACACACACACACACACACACACACACACAAACAATATGATAAATACTCAATACCGTAACATTAAACCAAACTTGGGCAGCACAGCGCCACAGTCCAAAAACATGCACATTGGAATAACTGGATATTCCAAATTGTCCCTAGGTGTGAGTATGAATAGTTGTGTGTTGCCCTGCGATGGTCTGGCGAACTGTTCAGGGTGTACCCTGCCTTGGCCCTAAAAGGGGATTAAGTGGTTCAGCAAATGAGGGAGTGAATGAGAACACAGGATGCTGTCTTTAAGAAATGACGTGGCTCGAGCACAAATAAATATACTGTCCACGGAAAAATACCTGCACACCTACAGTGTGAACTAACAACGTAGGAGTGAGAAAATGCACACAGCGTTTAAAATACCAAACACTGCTGGAACTGGTGTACACTCAGTGTGACGTTACACTACCCACCACGGCCCCAGGAGAGAACTTCATAGTGGGGGCAAACTGTGAGTAAAGGGCCTCACGGTTGTCCTGATGGGATTCTGACAACTATAGCTTTGTTGTGTGGTATGGAGTTGCCAATCAGTTACCTAAGCAAGCACTAAAGTATTATCTCTATTTATTTAGGCTATTAAATATGATTTCCCCATAATGATGCCGAGCCAAATATACATATATTTTTTATATTCATTCAATTATTTTCTAAGCCACTTAATCCATAATTAGGGTCGAGGGGAGGCTGGTGCCCATCTCAGCCGACTCCGGGCGAGGGCGGGGTTTGAAATAAAATATGGTAGGAAACCAAAATCATTAAAAGTACAGTGTGTAACATTTTGGAGGATCTATTCATAAATGTTATATGAGTTATATTAGTCCATAAACATAAAAAAGTCGTTGACGTTTCAAAACCTGAGAATAAGCCGTTTAGATCTACATGGGGCACGGGTTCCGTCTCACGGAGGCCGCCATCTTGCCATACAGGCTTCGAAAGGGGGTGGTTAGGAATGAAATTTCAATTGGTTGCAATCTGAAACTTCACCACTAGATGTCAGTAGATATCGATAAATAATACACACAGTACCTTTAAATTATTAGGGCGCTGTAACAGTGAACAAAAACCGCTGAGGTCAAGGCTGAACAAAGTATACTTATTAAGCAGGGTGAATGGAAACTGCAGGAAAGGTGCAAGTTTGATGGCTGAGTGGCTCCTTAGCCAAGTTACTTAGTAAACTAGCTAAGAGTTTAAAAAATTAATGAATAAATAAATAAATAAAATACATAATAAACCATGGTGCTCTTGAAGTGCAAGGCACCTTGTGGTCCACTTTAAATGAAGGAAGCTCTTATTGTATGTTAGTTTTTGTAATTATCTGTATTTTTGGTGCCCTTCAGGGTTATTGTACTGTTAGGTGCAGCTAATAAAGTGACTTTGTACTGACACACATGACAGTGTTTGGGACTGAAGTGGCGCTGTAATCTCTGTCTTAGCCTCGATTTCTGACCTAACTGTTTGGCAGGAATATTCCAGCTTTTAAAGTTGGACAAGGGGAATATATCACATCCAAATATATAAACACATGTAATATATAGAAAATGTGATGGGCCCTACCTCTATGCAAGATCCAAAAAATACGGTTGTAAATTTTTTAGAAAAAAAAAAGAAAGAAAAGAAAAAAAGGCGATGAAAGGTAAACGAGCAGTTTTGTTGCTTCACAGTGCCATGATTCCTGATTTGAATGTGAGCTCGGGTTACTGTCTGTGCAGAATATCTTATGTCTGTGTGGGTTTCCTCTGGGTTTGCTGTTTTCCTCCCAATTTCCAAACACAAGCTCAATACATTTCATACGATAAATAGCATTTGTGTGTTTCAGTGTATTGTGTGTGTGTGTGTGTGTGTGTGTGTGCGTGTGTGCGTGCATTAGGCCCTACTATAGATTGCATATTCCCACTAAACTCACTGTGTTTCCAGGATACACTCAGGATCAGCTGTGTTAGGAAAAGATGCTTAAGATGAACAAATTAATCCATCTATTTACCTTTCTATCTATCTAAACATTTTTTTTTTTCATTTTCTAAGCTGCTTAATCCTAAGTAGGGTCGCGGGGAGGCTGGCGCCTATCTCAGCCGACCCTGGGTGAAGGCGGGATATACCCTCGCCAGGCCATCGCAGGGCTAACACACATACAACCATTCACATATCTAAACTACTATATAAATGAAATATAGTAAACAAGATAGGCACAGTGGCGTATTGATTGGCATGTCCACTTCACAGCAGGAAGGTCCTTGGTTGGAGTCTCGGGCTTTTTGAGTTTGCATGTTATGTTCTCCCTGTGCTTGGGTGGGTTTCCTCCAGGTACACTGGTTTCCTCCCACAGTCCAAAGACATGCACAATAGGCTAACTGGCTGTTGTGTGAGTATAAGCGTGAATGGTTGTGTGTGTTGCCCTGCGATGGTTTGGCGAGCTGTTCGGGGTGTACCCCGCCTTCGCCCGGTGTCTGCTGAGATAGGCTACAGCCTCCCCGCAACAATAGTAGGACTAAGCGGCTTGGCAAATGAGTGAGATAGTGAGTGAGCGAGAATATATTTAAGAAAAACAGTGGTTTTATGTGTCTTGGCCTTTTTTTATTATTGGCTGTATAGGAACTCCAACTTGTGCAATGCTGCCACCTATCGGCAATAAAGATATGGTTGCTCTGTAAAACAGACAGCTTATTAAAATACTAAAAAAATACCTGATATTATACGTAATTCTGTTCATAATTACCTAATTGGTAATCTTATATCATATATAATTTAGTAATTTTAATGATATACGTGCTGTAAGTTGTATTAAAGACGTATTAAGACTACAACAAACATTAACCTGAACAGCGGTGGAAGAAGGGGAAAAAACCCCGCCCCTTTTAAGTACGACGCGCATTGATTGCGTCATCAAAAAAGCGCCGCCATACCGCTTATACAAGTACAACCTTTGCTTAACGGAGCTTGGTTTCTGTTAGTTTTTTCTACTAGTATTTATTGTGACAGACTTGTAATTATGCAGAGAGCTGTAAAGTGCAGTTTATGGCGTGTTTGTTATCCGATAAACGATGGAAATGTCATTAACCGAGGTAAAACACGAGCAGCTGTGATGTTAGGACTCAACTGTGTAGCTAAGTTGATTAGCTAGTATTTATTATTACACTAAATTATTCATAAATTAATAGCCATGAAGAGCATTTTTCTTCATCAGCTCAGACTCTGAATATATTTAACATCCCAGTTAATGTCAGTATAGTCTGTCCTTTATATTTATCATATGATGACTGACCTTCTGCAGGAACAGGGCACCAGCCTCCAGTTTATTGTGTACATTGCATAATATGATGTGATGTGTGATATATGACTGCTGGATGTAATGCACTGGATGTGGGCTCTCCTACTCCTCACTCATTATGTGTGTTTATCCCAGTTAACAGCTCCATGTTATGCAGAAAGTACAGTATTCTTCCTCCTCCCCGGGACAAAGAGGAGAAAGCCCTGCTGGACAGCATGCTACGGGTGGACCACGCCGGAGAATACGGGGCCAATCGCATCTACGCTGGTCAGATGGCTGTTCTGGGAAGAACGCAGGCAGGCCCACTCATACAGGTATTAAATAGTTTACAGGATCTTTCACGGAAGAACATGGGGTAGTTTCTAATCGAAGGATGACACGATTGCGAAGGACAAAAAAGGGTAGAAAAAGAAAGAAACAGATTATTGACCCTTTCCTGAGTTTCTAAGGTACGAGGTATAACTCCGGTCAGCCTGAAAGCACTGAATATAATAATGAGCCCTCTATACATCATTAATAACATTGTAATTACCACCAGTCTTGTGATGGTTGATTAAAATATAATGTCTGCTATGTACCAAAGCCGAGAACTCTAAACCAGCATTTGTGTTTAATGACAATGTTAAATCGAAAATAAATTCTGTTATTTGCAGCACATGTGGGACCAAGAAAAGATGCATTTGGAGAAGTTTAATGAAATCTTGGGGGAGAACCGGGTACGACCGACAATCATGCTGCCGTTGTGGAACGTTGCAGGATTTTTACTCGGTAGGTTCGGCTCTGACACGATTTGCTCATGCTACACTGCAGACCATTAATAACTGGACACTTAAGTGACCTGTGTGTGTTTGAAGGAGCCTCTACAGCGCTTTTAGGGAAGGAGGGCGCGATGGCTTGCACCGTGGCAGTGGAGGAGAGCATCTCTGAACATTACAACAACCAAATCCGAACTCTAATGGAAGAAGATCCTGAGAGATATGAGGAATTATTACATGTATGAGACAAAGAATTCTTAATCCTGTAAAATGTGAGAATGTTTGGATTAAGGAGAGCAGGATTTGTACAGATTCCTGCACCAAGCTGAGGGACTGGGGAAGTGGGTAATTCAGATTATAGGTGTTACGTACACTACTGATTAGAGGGCGTGAAGTACCAAACGGTTGACTCTACATCAGCATGGGCCTTGCAATGTTCATAATGATTTGAACCAGTAGAGGGCGTTTTGAGGCATTTTTAACCCATAAAAGGATGATTTTTAAAAAAATTGTATTAGCCTCAGCCGTGATGTGTGTTTCATTACACTACAGCTTGGTTTAAATCTGGTTAATCAGCTGTCTGTTGGAGGGTTGTTACTTAATGGTTACTTAATTAATCTGACTAAAACTGGTGATAGGTAGTGCACATCTTTTCTGCTCACTTCATAAAGTTGTCGTGTGTGTGTGTGTACATGCAAACTATACTGATCATGCTAGTAATCTGTTTTAAATTCTCATCAGCTCATTAAAGAGTTTCGTGATGATGAACTGGAGCACCACGACACCGGGCTGGAACACGACGCCGAATCGGTGAGTTGCAGTACATAAAACATGCCTGCAGTTTCCGCTTCTCAAGCTGCATTATTTTATTTATTTATTATTTTTTTCTTTTCAATTTTTTTTCTTACATTTTCACTTTAAAAAAATACTCAATGATTAATAATAATTCACTGAAGGCATAATTCCCAACGTCATCCACCAAGCCTGAGGTGAATAATTGTTTGAGTAGATAGTACAGCACACGGGAACATCAATCCAAAAAAAACAAAAAGAAGTCCGTTAAGTGTTAACTGGAAAAACAGTCCTCCAGACTGGTATAGAGGAGCACTGGGGACGATGAGAGGTTATATTAGCTGTAGGATGATATCTGTCTCCCACTATGAGCATTAAATTCCTCTCTGTAACGAACAATCAGTTGCAGTACCAGAAGTATAATCATGTTGTGTGTGTGTGTGTCCTACAGGTCCCTGGGTATTTGGTTTTGAAGACTCTGATACAGGTCGGCTGTAAAGCTGCGATTTACATCTCTCAGCGAATTTGAACCGTTCTTCGTTGTACTGGGTCATTATGTTTCTTCTTTATTGTCCAGTGTTGAGTGTGTGTGACATGAACGAGTGGTGATGGGATGCAGATCCTGCACAGGGACACAAGACACACCTGCTATAAACGACACCACTAATGTTTCGCATGTAACATCAGCAGACAGCTGATACTCCGAGCTTTGAAATTGTTATAAAATTGTAAATAAAAATGCAGGACTGGTGCATCCATTATTTTAATTTTTTCTTATTTAATATACTGATGTGGAATTTATTTGCCTGATTATAAGACATAGCAGAATTTTCATCTGCACAGGGAAAACATTACATATATTTTTCTTTTTTTCTTTCATGTTTCATTATCTTTCTAATAAATATGATTGTATGTAATTGGTTTTATGTTTATATATTTATATAACTGTACATGTGCCTCAGCATGAAAATACTTTTATTACAATTATTTTTCTAAACACTGAATTATGCACCGACCGCTCCCCAAGCCACCTCACCTGGCATCGGTACCCGAGTCATACACTGGTGGCTGAATCTCCACAAACATGCTCAAGAAAAAATATATATATACACTATAACGTATAGTGTATCTAAATATTTAGTATTGAGGTCTACAACAGACTTAGATGCCCCATCTAAGAGTAGAGCTTCTTTGGTTAGAGAAGGAGACCCCTCAGTCATTTATATGCATTTTCACTCATCAGATTTATTTCTAGGAAAAATATCACATTTGTAAAGCTTTATGACATTCACTACACAATACTGCCTCTTAATATCTTCAAATATGTCCTTGACAGCGTTGCCTTTGGTGTATATGTTGTATTATATTATATTTTATTCATTCATTCATCTTCCGCTTCTTCTGGGGTCGGGTCGCAGGGGCAGCAGCCTAAGCAGTGAGGTCCAGACGTCCCTCTCCCCAGCCACTTCCTCCAGC